>DWGR01000042.1:0-40988 GCA_018247715.1 Heliconius burneyi
GCGCCAACGCTTCTTCCAATCTTCGAAACGTGTTTTATAAGCACTTTCCGGGATCTTCTTTAGCTCTCGCGTCGAATTCTCTTTTATGTCTTCAATTGACTCATAACGGTGTCCTCGGAGTGGCAATCAGGGAACAGGAAAAAGTCGGCTGGAGCTAGGTCTGGTGAGTACGATGGTTGATCGATGGTATTTATTGCGTTTTTGGTCTTAAATTCGGTCACGACGTGAGCTCGATGCGATGGTGCATTATTGTCATGCAAAATCCACGAATTTTCCTTCCATAATTCCGGCCGTTTCGTACGGATGTTCTCGCGCAAACGCCTCAATACAACTAAATAGTATTCCTTATTGACTGTTTGTCCCTCCGGAAGGAATTCATAGTGGATCACACCTCGAATATCAAAGAAAACAGTGAGCATCACCTTCACTTTTGACGTGCTTTGCCGCGGTTTTTTCGGTTGTGGCGCGTTGTTGATCGGCCATTTCGATGATTGTTGATTTATTGGCATATCATACTCATAGATCCATGTCTCATCGCCAGTTATGATGCGTTCCATGAATGAGGGATCAGCATTGGCACTCCAGCGTGTCTAAAGACGCTTCTTCACGTTGCTTCTTTTGCATGAAATTCAGCTCTTTTGGAACAAGTCTACTTGCGACCTTTCTCATGTCCAAAATATCAACCAAAATCAAACAAACCGACTCTTGAGAGATGTTAAGGTCTTGTGCTGACTCTCTAACACTGGTATGACGATTTTCGAGCACAGTTTTCTTCATAACTTCAATGTTTTCATCGGTTGAAGAGGAAAATAGTTGACGCGCGACTTTTAAATTGAAATTTCCGGATCCCTTATTGTCACAATGTATAGTATTTTGAATCAATCACATCACACACACACATTACATCTTTCAATTAAGAATATAATAGAATCTTAAAAATTATTTCAAATTATATGCATTAATAACTATTTATTTTAAAAACGATTGATTTCTTCGCTCTGGTGTAGAGGCAAAGCGTGGCGTTCAGTTCTTCCACTCAACACGCAATGCCTTTAGAATTCGGGAGAAAGTGGGGAACGGAATGTCTCAACACTAGGTTCCCTCTGCCTACCCTGCTGTGTGCGGGATACAGTGTGAAGCTGAAATAAATATAATCATTACGGAAATAGGGTAATTCAAGTTTAAAATGTACAAAAAATATAAGAGCGGATTAAACGAAACTTCGAATGATTTAAGCTGCCTTCAACAGGAACACGCTAACGTCAAGTATAATCGGATTTTGAAAAGTTTCTGATAATCTCATTCTTGGAAATTTTCTTAATTATCCAAGACGTTATAATATTTACTATGCAAAATGTTTTGATGGATCTTTTAAATCTTTATAGAGACAGCAAACTATAAATTATAACTTTGCCGAAAGCAAATAACTAAAAAAATCTTAATACATAAGCCTTCTAAATCAAAACAGACTGCTTCTGCGAAAATGGAAAGTATGCTAATGATTTCTTGCTTAAGTTCTGTGCAAGCTTTTAATTGTAATACAATACGTAATTTCATAAGAAAAATATTGAATTCAGTATTGGCGCAGTTCAGTTTTGGGTTAGATTCCAACTTAAGGAGATGAAATAATTATTATTTTCATTTCTTCGCTCTAGTGTTGAGGCAAAAATGCAGCGTTGTGTTACATTGCCCAATGCACACCACTTCCAGAATTGAGCAAACAGTTAGGAGAGGTGTGTCTTAACGCTAGGCTCCAACTGCCTCCCTGCCACATGCGGGGTACACATGGAAGCTAAATTAAATAACATGAAATTTTAACTTAACTTTATTAGGAAACTACCGACCTAATCGCGGCTTCGCCTGCTTAAATTACTGAATTATTTACTTAATACACTGAATAACGTTTGTCATTTAATATATAATATACTTTGTTTCACTCTATATATTGATAGAGATAACATAACGCCATCTATTGAATCCGTATCTATTTCCATACAGTCAACAGACATCGCCATCTGTTTAAAATCGTTTGAAGCTAACAGACAATCCAAAATGACTGTTACAGATTACTGTCATTAATAAAAAAACAGTCTAATAAGATCATATTGCAATAATAAATTGAGTTATAAGCTATCCTATTTTTTAAGTTGAATCAAACTGGACATAGTGTTGCTGTAAATTTAAATGAAATCGGTTGAGTAGTTCAGGAGTCCATCGAGGACAAACAACGTGACAAGTAATTTATATATAATAGATAATTTTAAAGTACTTTATTATGTCAAAGACATTTCAAAACGAAGAATATAATATTAAATATTTATAGTTCCCCAGTCAGGGCGACTTAATGAACTTTTGATAAAAAACTTCATTATCTTCATCTGTTAAACAGAATGTTCTAGATAAGACAAGGAATGGTGGACTGTAAAAATAAACTTATAAGCAATTAGTGATGTCTGCTCATTTGATAATTTAGTTATTGATCATGAATATTGACGACAATTTTTGAATAAGTTTACATTACAATATTTTGAGCAGACGAACTTAAAAATCGACACCACCATGTGGAATGTCAGATTGTAAATAATAGATGTAAGTTAGTACTCATTGGGGGGAATGAATTAGTTCCTCACTATATTTTACGATATAGATGCGATGTCTCGAATTTCGCTAGAAAGTTAGAAAACAGACAATCTTGATAATAAATTCATACTCGTACTAGGTAGGACATGAATGAAAAAAAAAATTATGATGAAGAGACGCCATACCGTTTAGCGGGAATTAATCTCATATTCTAGAAAAATCTATACCAATAATTGCTGCAGATGGGTAGAAATATATATATAAATGAACTAATTACATAAACCTTCACAAAATTTGTACCTAAGTTAACAGCGATATCATTTACAAACGTTAACTGCGAATACAAAACATGTAATATATCACAATATACAAAATATATTAACCGTACTTGACAGGCTTAATTCAATGGGCTTTACAGGAAACGGCCACCATCTTGTAGAACAGCTTAAGACGAGGCTTTGTTCGTTGTCAAGGAAGAAATGAATAATAGGCTATATTTACAGGAAGAGGACATTTCTCAAATCGGTCCATTAGTTCGTAATGGACCGAGGGGCAACATTTCATCTGTTTGGCTGCACCAGCCTTACCCGCGGAGCTATTTTCAACAGCGTATCCCAAAATTTATAACTATGATATACTAAATCGTTGGACAGCACAAAGTAACTGTAATTTATGTGACGCTTTACGATCTATTTGTTTGCGTGTAGGCCATGTCGTATGTTTTTCTGTCGGAATCCCTGCCAATTGCATTTAAAGTTAACCAAATATTTTATGCAGCAACTTAAAAGATTGTTTATATAAGAATTACAGAGAGGGCAAGTATTGATATATCTTTCTTTGTTACTAATAGTATTTTATAAATATAAGTATATCAATAATAATTACATTTCAATAATGTTGTTGTCCGTATGTTACTTAGAGCGTGATTATCTAATGATACATCGACTGCATCTGCTAATAATGAATTTGATTTGTAATATCAATATTAGTAAATCGCCAGGTACATTAATTTATATAATATTAAACAAACGTACATAAATATATTTTTAAAAGCTTAGAAAAGTATAACAATTTAGTAATCAAAAAATATGTTATGAAGTTTTAAGGTATTCAAAAAAAGGAAAATCATATTTTTGTTTAATGTTAAGTAATGCATTGTTCTCTTAATAATGGAATTTATCTATATAGATGCTGAGTTCTGCGTATAAAATTTATTACACGCAGTGCGTATGAACTTCTGGATATAATTCAAGCTATAAATTTAAGCTAAATTTTACTCGACTTTTTTTTTCGTTCCAGCTTTATTATATTTGTAAGTTAGTGGACTATTAGAATATTTGGTTTAGTACCTGGTTGTAAAAATAGCTAAGTCATACTGAGCTTTAATTTTATCCCAATTGAAGACGTCACCCATAATGATCTTCCATTCATTTGTCGGTACAGTCGAGAACGACACATTACTTAATATTTAACTTGGCTCTCATTTATGATATTTGCGTTTGATGGAATTCCTACTAACTTTTTCTTATCTAAAATAGATAAAGAGCGATTTTAAATAATAATTTCTCTCTAAAATATTATTCTTAATATAACTGTTCTCATTTACAATATACGAGTATGTTAAATAAAAACACAAAGAAAACTTTATTAACAACAAGGTTTGTTGTGAAAATATTTCTCGGTTTAAACCTTTACATTTCGAACTACAGCCTGACAATGGCTTGTCAACTCAGCTCAATTGAATTACATATGTCAAGTGTACCTTTTCATGGGTTACGTTAAAATATACGCCAGTTTTATATATATATATATATAAACCATTTTTATTATTCTTATATTGAGTAATAGTATTGAGTTTATTATTATAATGAGTAGGGAAATTACATTGTGGATAACGATATCAGGAAAGTGAAAAATATATATGTAATAATTTCGCCAAATCTGGTTTTATTGTAGTTTCATAAATAAATTGTAAATTTTGTACCTTTCTAGGTATCAGTCCAACATTACAGTACGCCCTAGAGACTTATTCGACCTCTTTTTACACGAAACTCATATTCATGAAACACCTCAGCAATGACCTTCCTAATAAGTCGAAAGGGAACAAAATCCGAGGACTTATTGTCCTCTGTAGTGCCTACTCAAGGCACATACGGCCTATTTACATAGACGTCTAAGTTTCACAGCCTTTCTCATATAGAAACACGGATTCGGATTTTCGTCGAGGACGATGATGTACTTTGGGAGACCTTTTCTCTTGAGTTTGAGCGTATAACGCTTTGTTTTATATTTTCTAAGATAAAGAAAAACTGGACAAACATAAAGTGTCGATCTCTGCAAGATTTATGAAGATAGTCTGCGACTGATATATTTGGCTGAAAGGTTTTAGAAATAAAACCTAAAAGCTACAAGTAATATTTGAGTCAAAACAGTTCTATAAAATGTCCGTTTTTATTTCTTCTAATACGACGACACGTGTTATATCGACCCGCAAACACTGCTGCAGTTAGTGACGCGTGAAAGAAAGTTCGTACAAAACCAGCTAACTACATTGTCGTGGGCGGCGCTGATCACATACCATTAGGTGACCCGCACGCTCGTTTGCCCTGTCTTTTATATAAAAAAATAATAGTTTCACATTGTATCCTGCATGTATCAGAGTAGGCAGAGAGATCATAGTGTTAATATATTCCGTCAGTTAAGATGTTGGAAACGAGAGAGAGCGTCTTGAACGATGAAACTACGAGTAAATCACTTCAGCTGCCAGAGCAGCATGAATCGGGATCCAAGAAACAATTATCACTTTTACAGAAGCTGTGTTACGGTGATTCTTATTAAATTTTTTCGTAGTTTATTTTTGTTTAACCTTGATCTTGTTATGGGCTTTATTATTAAAAATAACTTTTTTGATGTAACCACCTGCAACTGAGAATCATCTCGGTTTTATAGACCACACTCTAATTTCATATTTTTAATATTAAGGTATTTCATGTGTTACCACCGTTATGTATGATACAAGTTAACCTTAGGCAACCCCATTCAACAATTATTTGTTGAGGAAATCTTACCATTGGACCACGCTAACGAAGACACGGGTAAAAACTAGTATGTACAGATACCAGCAAAGCGAAACAAAATAATAACATTTCGTTAACGTAAATAACGTTTTGTTAACAAGTAATCCGATTCGATTAGAATTGAAACAGTCTGAAAATTTTAAAAATTTAATTTACAAATTTCTCTTCATCGTCGTACAAACAACAACAACACAACACAGCTTCACGCTTTAACCCTTGCGGGGTAGTCAGAGAGAACGGAGCGTCAAACGCTACGGTCTGTACCTCTATCGCCTCGCCCACTGTCATCGACCTCTTCATACAATCCCTTCACGGGGTCCTCATCCTCGTACAAACGAAACTATAGAATTTTTCTTTACATAAACACATAGAAAAATATAATGAATGTATACTACATACATATCTACTCGTGGAGTTTTCCATTTACGTATATAATGTGTAAAAATCAATATCATTGTAACGTTTGAGAAATATCGAATAATAAAGAAAAAAAATAAAAGTGAAGAGAAAGATTTCGCGTTCAAAGTGTCGCAATTATAAGTGTTTGAAAGTTTCTCGGTGTCTTATTTCATATTTAATGTGCCAGAATTCTGTGTCGAGTGTCGACGAAGGTGTTTTCTCTCACGTAAGTGTATACATATATTTTGAAGTATTAAGTTATATTTCTTAGTAATTATTTTGAGATAATTTACGTAATTGTATTATTAATACATATTGCCTAAAATTAGACATTGCTAATGATGAAACAATTCGAATGTAGATAGCCTAGAATCAAGACCCTCGTTGCATTTGGCACGATTGTAAGAATCGAGTGGTGATCTCCACCACTGGGTCGGGTTTTGTTCCGCCAGAGCTGAGAAATTGGAATTACTTATTCCTTTGATAAAGGGTCGAACCCACAACTATCAAACGGTATTCCATTACGCCACTATGGACTTGATAATTTATATTTACTTATAGATTATTTGTAGACATTGCTATTCTGCTTTATATACGAAGAGAAAACGAAACATGTATTTTTTCATTTCTTTCTTTCCCAAGAAAAAAGAAACGTACATTACTTTGAAGTGTAAAGACTCAAATATAACATTTTCTGTAGCCCCATTTTACAACTTACAACTATACTACAAACATTGAATTTAACATCTTTGTGTGAAATCAAAAAAAAAAAAGAAACGTCAGAAGCGAGTGTGCCTCTATCACGGCCTTCCCTTTGCACTTAATGAAAGCGCGAATACACCCCCACTGCATTGCGTCATCTCTCGTATTTCAAAGTAATTAGCGCCTCGGCTTTTACGTTCAGATCATCCTAATTTGTAAAGTTCATGTACCCCAGTGTTTCTAGTTTCGTTTCCGTTCGTGGAAATGTTTGAAGGTTTTGAATAGTTTACCTACCACTTTGCCAGTTGAAATGCGGTACAGGTAAATACCGTGGTATGAATTTATGATTCATAAGTCAGTCAGTGTTGGGCTTTAAATATAATCAGAATAGTTATTTTAATTAAAAATACATATAAAAAAATAAAGAAGTAATTTTAGTAGTCACATTTTTAGGGTTCCACACCTCAAAAGTAAAAACCTCCTTACGAATCCTTACAGGATCAACTTGTTGTCCATCTGTTCGTCTGTTAATACCATTTATCTCGAGATTAAGTAGAGGTATCAAGCTATAAATAATACCAAAAATTAGATCTATGAGAACCATTTGTAATTCATTTTATACAAAATTAATGCATTAGTTTATAAACTTTTATAAGCTGTAATTCCCAAACCTACAATCATGTCCTCAATGCGGTTATGGCGCAGCTGCACTATGGGTATGACTATAACGCGACGGTTGTGGGTCAATCACCATTTGAGGAAATGATTTAATTATTTACATTTATGTTCTTCGCTCTGGTCTCGAGGCAAAGCGCGGCGTTGAGTTCTGCCACTCAACACGCAATGTCTCCAGAATTTGTTAAAAATTGGAGAGTGAAGTGTCTTAACAAGAGTTTCCCCTTCATATCTTACTGTGTGCGGGATACAGCGTGAAGCTGATTTTATTGAATATAATTTATTTTTTATGCTTAACGTTTTATTCCTTGTATGTATTTGTGTACAGTAGGATATATGGTGAAAATAAACTTTATTTTGCACTTTAGGCCAGAATTCGAGACTTTGCGTGTACATTGGTGGAATTCTATATCGCAAATTGCCGTATTACATTTATATTAACAAGAAAATAAAAATAAGACATTTGGATACTGGGATTGCCTGAGTTTAACTAATTTTATAAAAGTTACATTATAAATGAAATAGAGTTGCTAATTACATGTTTTGCCAATAATTTTCTTTCAATTGTTTATAATTATAAGAATAGTTTCTGAAAATATAAAACAGCGAGGTCGTGAAGCTTCGCGCCTGCCGTTTAGCAATTTAGCTTCGCGTACAGTCAGTAAATAAGTTAGTTCAGCTTCCACAGCAAGAGCAATTCTTCCACTACGTAAGTTTCCTATCTAATGCTGGTAAACACATTCGTACATAGGAAAAATGGTGTTAAAATTGGTGGTAAGGAAAATACGTATAATGAAACAATTATTTTTAATCTTTATATCCCGCACATAATAGGGTAAGCAGAGGGAACCTGGGAACCTAGTGTTAATATACTCCGTACTAGTTTCATTCCCCTTCCTGGAGAATTCTTGAGGCATACCGTGTTGCATGGCGGAAATCTTGTTTTACTGCGCAAAGAAAATACTTATTTTTAAAATATTTATTTTTATTTATTTAAGTAAAGACCTAGGATCCAGGCTAGTCTTGGCGTAGGGGCAAAATCATGCTGCTGTCAACGCAAAAGGGTGTGAGTTCGATCCCGTTCAATGAAATTAAATGTTTTATAATTTCATTTCCCTCATAACGAACCGACGATATTGAACAACTAAAGCCACCACACGAACAATTAAAAAAAAATTATATATTTTGTTTTTCTTTATTATGATTATACAACATGTTGAAACGCCACATTTTGAAACGCATGATGTATCTTATACTTTGTTTCAGCTCTATGTGAAGCTCAATTAGCTCGGTCCTGCTGCAGTCGGATAACGAAGCGACTCCACTCCACTATGCAGGCTGACTTTACGGTCTTTCATTAAAAAATCGCTTCTAATAATACGACGGAGTCTATTCAAAAGGATTTTATCAAGGACGATATAAGGTTGTATTTACATTGAAGTGTTTGAAAAAGAGAGGCAGACTTTTAAGTAAATGTTGTTCTGTGGATGCTGCATTTCGTCCACTCGAGTCTAGTTGATACAGTGGAGTACCCACCGCACTTGAAGTTTTTTGTATGAAAGAAAATGTCATGTTGCTTTAAATTTCAGGATTATGATGCAAGATAAAAGTAAATTTTAAAATAGCTACAAAGAATATAATTACAGCTTAATTTTTTTTTTCATTTAATAACAATTTTTGGATTTTATATTATATATATAATATATATTTTTAATAATTATATGTATGTAGATTGTAGGTATATATATTAAGATGAAAAAATCTATTATAAGTAGTATCCACAAATCACAGCCAATATTTAACAAAATACATAATTTTGACATTATCTCTATGTTAAAATAGCCATACGATATTTCTATTCTGTATCAACGTCAATGTGTGTAGGTAACGACGGTACGCGGCAACTAACGCATGTACTCGACCTTATTTTATCACAGATTTATTCCTACGTTGGCCGCCAAAAAAATTGACAATAAGTTACTGAGGGGAAAGGTCTATATTATGTTGGATAGGTTTTGCGTTAGTTTTTTTTTATTACTGACAGAAAATCGAAATATATGACTATCGCGTGTTTGATTTTCATATTATTGTTAATACAAAAGGCCGGTGTGGTGCTGTGACACAATCGTGTGACTGAGAACGCGACGGATGTGGGTTCGATTTCCATTCGGGGTAATGAACTTCTCTTTCTTTGCTGTGGTAACAAGGTAAAGACCAGCATTGACTTCCAGTTCAATGAGTTCAAGTATTTTTTTTATTATAAAGTAATTTATAATGGGAAAAAATATGTAAAACGCAAACCACTATCTTTAAAGTGAAATTTTACGTCAGATGTAGCTTCACGCTGTATTACGCTTTTTTTTTTCGAACATGCGGTTAATGCTGTTAGCCCTATTGGCTTTAAAAGCGACACCGGTTGGGTAGAGAAGAAGGTACTCTGTCGCTGAACTCTGAGGCAGCCACTTCTAGCGATATGCAAGCACTAAGTGGCTCCCTGTGAGGAAGTCGACGACTGTTAGGGTGCCCCCTGTAATAAACGGAAATATATAACTACTTCCATAATTTAATGAACACCCCGCCTTATTTACCGTAGAATTCATGAAATTTCACGAGAAAGGTTTTTATTGCTAGATATAGAACAAACATCAAAGGAAAAGCAGAAAAAATCACAAACAATTGAGTGAACAATACTTCTCTAAATAACACAAAGCAACTGGCAAGGACTCGTCTAACACTCAAATATAGCTCGTTTAAAACTAGAAAACGTCGTCCTTTGTTGTTTATTCGATTTCTATTTGTATTTACTGAGAATGAAGTTTCATTTTGAGATAGGTAAATTATTTCACATTGCGCTATTATAGAGGCCGTCGTGGTGCAGCTGCACAAGGGTGTGACTGTAACGCGACCATTGTGGATTCGCTCCCCAATCGAGGAAGTGAAATATTTGTTTACGTTTATATTTCCATTTCTCTCTGCTCTGATTCGAGGTACAGTGCGGTGTTGAGTTCTGTCACTCAACATGCAATGCCTCCAGAATTCGGGAGAAAGCATTGAAGAGAGTGTCTTAAAACTAGATTTCCTCTGCCCACCCAGCTGTGTGCGGGATACAGCGTGAAGCTATTAAAAACGCTATAATAAAGAAATGTAATATAAATCAACTGAAATATTTTTTTCAAATATTGAAAAAGTGACAAAACTAACTGATATATAATGACTTTCAATTTGCCTAAAAAAAAATAGTTTAATCTACAACATCTATTTGCGATACAAACATGCTTTCTATATTCATATCGACTAATATAACTAGGTAAAAATTGATATAAACATATATATTTATAACTACAGTGAAACCAATACATAATAAAACTGTAAATTTATTAATTAATAATCTAAAATTACGCCCTTTTCCAATTAAAAACGGCAATACATAATTATTATATTGCAAATAAATTAATAATTAGTGCTACGTGATTCAAAACGCCAGAATTTAATTAAATATTCCCCCATCTAACTTTGTATACGACCAGCGTAACATATTATAAATTCTCTAATCACTTAATTCATATTAAAATGCTTTCTAAAAACCTTCTACGCGAGCGGGACTTCGCTGTGCTCAAAAAGCTTCCGGTACTTTATGGTCACTGGGCCTTAGTTTTGCTTCACAAATCATCCTGCCACTGTTGAACAGAATAATATTATCTATATAGAATATGTAATTTTTTTAACTTCATTTTAGCCGTAGAGTACATATATTTTAAAATAGATTTTAGAAGATAACGATATATGTTAAAGATATATTTATTAATGTTTCAGGTCATAGGTACGAGTATAGTAAAATTTTCAAGAAGATACCAATTTGTACCAAAAATGTCGTTTATATTTGAATGAAACTGAATTTTAAATAGAATTGTTTTTTTTTATATCATCTAGGATAAAGAAGAAAGTGGTCAGCTAGCTTGGACACGTCGAATGAATGAGTTATGATAGAATAGCAAAAAAGATTTATGATGGAAAAGTGAGTGATAAGAGAAGTAGGGGGAGACCTCGGTTGGCCTACGAAAACACAGTATTATAGATACTGGAGAACGGTCACGTAAAAGGTATGAAGAGGTTGATGACAGTGGACGAGGCGGAAGAGGTATGTAGAGACCGTAACGTTTGGCGCTCCATTCTCTCTGACTACCCCGCTAGGGATAAAGCCTGAAGTAAAATTATCTGCTACTCAACATAGTACGTCTCGAAAACAGGAGAACTGAGTGTTTTAACTCTAGATTTTTTTGCCTACCCTTGCTTCGAGGGGAAAAATATTTAACTCAAAAAGTAATATTAAAATTTATAATTCTGCGCACATTAAATTTACAAATATTTATTTAGGCTACACCCAAACTTAATAACACCTTTGTGTGGAGAGAGTATACTCATCTAAAAGTCAGCAACAAAAGCCACCTATAGGATAAATAATAAAAGGATTTGTTTATGTAAACACGAGGATGTTTCTCTAGTTGACAAAAAAACAGTACAGTAGTAGTAGTACAGACTTAATTTTATTATGATATATTTATTACAGCAAAAATAACATTGAAAACTGCTTTAATGACGATATTTTAGTTGATAGAGTAAGCCTAGGTTCGTGCAAAACAGCTCCGGGTAAAGCTTCACCGATTAGCAAATATTATCGAGGACATTGTCAGGGCATGGATATCAAACGAAACGTTGTAATACCCGCATGCTACTTCTACATATATGTATATGCCGTTGACTGAATTTCTAGGATCATTTCATCAAATACGAAAATAAATGAGATCGTCGCGGTGCAATGGGACACTGAGATTATACAAAAAATTGTCGTAAGTTTGGTTCCCGGTGGCAGTGGTATATTTTTTTTATTTCCCTGGAATTGTCTTAACACTATGCAGTGTCAGCTTACTCTGTTATTACTGGAAGAAACGAGAATTAAAATAAAAATTTTATAACATAAATATGTATATATAGGAATCTAGTTATATTTTATATGATAGAATAAGCAATTAATATATCAAACTGTTCATGAAGTATTAAAACTTGGCAAATTATTAAAATGAATTTCATATTAGAAAACTTGAAAGTATCTAGATAAATGTTATCTCTGAAAAGTGCAACGACCGGCGGATATGAAAAGTTCCCAAAGAAGGATTTACCGCTAAGCTAGGAGTGATAATAGATGAGCAGATTATAAGGCGAGGCAGTCAATATTATAAAAGAGCATTCGCTTTTTATTTAAGTTATATTTATTCGGGCAATATTAGTGATAAATCAAAATTCAGTAAATGCGGCGTTGAGTTCTTCCACTCAACAAGCAATGCCTCCAGAATTCGAAGGAAAGGGGGGTACGGAGTTTCTAAACTCTACCCTAGATTCCCTCTGCCTATCCTGCTTTGTGCGGGATACAGCGTAAAGATGACAAATAATAATAATCTGAAATATTTAATATTTTTATTTCTTCGCTCTGGCCTCTCAGTAAAGCGCGGCGTTGAAATCCGCCACTCAACAAACAATGCTTCCATAATTCGGCGAAAAATGAATAACGAATGGAGTCTGTTAACATTAGGTTCCCAGGTTCCCTGTGCTATCTGCGTGATATATCGTGATTCTAATATAGAAATAAAACCTACAGATAAGTCCTAATAAAACCTACAGAGAAGTCCTAAAAAAATTTGAAGTATTTACTTCTTAGATTAGAGTATATAACACTTAACTTACTTAGTAAGTTAATTAATTTCTTAAAAATCTTCTTCAAGATCACTACATACACAAGGTCACCTACATAATATTTTATACGTAGTTCACAATGAAATGGGCCGTACATAGCTTCCATAAATTCCACTTACCTACTTAGTGAAGCTTAACGGTTTAGGACTTAGTCATGGATATAAATTTTCTAATTCTAAGAAGAGTAGTCGCTTCGTGAAATCTTCTACTACAAAAGAAATAAAAATGTAACATAGATAAATATATTTTCTATATAATTCTGTTGCTGTATATTTATTTGTTTTAATATTTTGCTCATTTTTTGGAAGTTTTTATGGTCATATATTCTGCAGTATTTTCTAAGAAACGTAATTTATATATATATATATATATATATGTATAAATTACGTTATATATATATATATATATATAAATATTTCCATACATAACAAAAAAAAAGTTCATACATTCTAAGAATTTATATACGCCATGAATAGAAAAGGCAATCTGCTATTCATATACCCACTGTGAAATAGCATGTCACTACCAACCTTCTACAGGAGTGACCTCCTATCTGTATAGGATGCACTCTGATATCCACTATTGTAGGATGCAATATCAATTTAAACAGACGGAAACTTTTCCTGACCGTGTGCTGTATAGATTTTAGTTTGAGAAGTTGCAACGCTGTTTTTTATGGGAGTGGTAGGTCATAAGAAGACATACGATATATGATATTTGAATTTAAATGTTATAATTGAAAAAGTTCATTTTGTTTAATATAATGTTGATATGTATTTACGTTTTTCGAATTTAAGGTTCTCCATAATTGAGGCCGTCGTGACGCAGGGGCACAAGGTTATGACAGTCATGGGATGATTATGGGTTCGATCCCCACTCGAGGGAATGAATTATTATTAATCATATTTTCTCTTCTTCGCTCTGCAACCGAGGTAGAAGCCCGGCGTTTAGTTCCGCCACTCATTACGCAATGCCTCAAAATAATCAGTGGAAAGTGGAGAACGGAGTGTCTCAACACTAAATTCTCTTTGTCAACCCTGCTGTATGCGGAATACAGAGTGAATCAGATTTTTTTAGTGTAGGGTCCATATCATACCATATGAGGCCAAACTTGGGCCCTATACAGAGTCTATTTGTATTATGGCGGTTTCTTTGAGGACAAGTTGGCCTCGCTTTTGGATGATTACGATATTGACAGTCACTCGAAACACTAAGGCCCAACAGCACTTTCTTTATGTTGAGTGTTTTGGAAGATTAGCGTCGCGACAAATGAGGTTTTCTTAGTGATAACGCGCAAACGCGCTTATGTTTTCTTGTGGTTAAATTGAACCAAGTCCCTTTCACCCCATGAGGAAACATTTCCGAGGGATATCTCCACTGTAGACACAAGTTCATTTTGGCAGTGGTCCGACGTCTTCCTGAGAAGAACCGTTATAGATTTTCGTCTTTGATTGACTATAATACATTTTTGCAAACCCAATGTTTTGAACTCTTTGCAGTAATCTACGACTTGAGAGTTTCACTTAAAATTTAAAAAAAATGAACATTTGTTTTAATAATTTTTCGTTTTTTCTTGCACAATGCAAGGCAATAGTACTAAAAGGTTTCTCGATGTAACGATTTAGTTACACGTTCTGTCGATAAATATGTTAATGCAGTATCCACTGCACGGGCAATTCGTTTTCTACGTGAGTTTCCCATCCATTATAAAATTTTATGAGAAAAATTGTGCTTCCCTTTTGTGAATACAAATATAACTCATCATTATTTTACACACAAGAATACGCGACACAAAAAATATTATTTAAAAAGTAATTGATATACAGAAATAATAAAAAAACCATTTTTCTAATTTAACTAAAAGATCTGAGCAAGATGTTATTTCTTAGTCAAAATGCAGCGAGCACGTCCGCCTCGTAGACAGACGGTTCGCCGTTCTACATTTTGTCAGCAATATTCAAATGGGTCCGCAGTGGAAATATTGCCTCGACTGTATTCAAATAATGTTTGGATAGCGGAAACTTTCCACGGACCTCAAGTCTTCAATCGTGGAAGCAAACAGTTCTATAAGATTAGTCTCAGGATGCTCCACGTCGAGTCAATATTTACTAGAGCGAACTAAGCCGTCTCGTCTTGAAAATTCGAATACAGCGAAACGGGCGCTTTTATTTCTTAAATGTGTTTTCACCGCTTACCTACTTATTGTCTAGTGGACGGGAAATCTTTTGTACGAAGAACATTATCGGTTTTATGCCATTTTCATTTTTTAAAACATGCAATGAACATCAATTTTGGTTCTCTTTAAAAATGAAAATAAAATCTCTTTTATTTTTATTTTTATATAGAATTAAAATATGAATCAGATTTGGATATTCACATTTCGAGTATACCATTAGCCCAATCCTTTATAGTAGAACTACGAACATATGCAACTTGACGTTACGGTTCGTTAAAGAAAAATCACATTTAGATATTTTTACATTCAAACTAAAATCAAACTTATATTTAAAATGAAAGAGACTAAATTTCGTTGTATAGTGTAAAAACGAAAAGCATGGTTTTAATTGAATATTATTTCGCGGATGCTGTCGCCCACTTCACTCTAGTGAATACTGTGAAGTATCCACCGTACTCCAGTTTTATATGAGAGGAATGTTTTCATATCACTTCGAAATAATTATTGAAAAGTTACCCATATTTGGTTGATGGATTCCACCTAGAAATGATCAAAAGTAAAATAAATAGAATTGTAAAAAAATATATTATTTCTTTTAACAATTTTTTTATTGAAATAAGTCTATATGAGAATGTATAAGAAATGTGAATTAGGAAACAAGACGGTAGATATTTAGAATTTAATTTACAGAAAGGCAAGAAATTCGGCAATACATGCCGAATTTCTAAACTTTATTATACTCGTATTCAGTATTTATACAGATTAAAATAATATCATAAATGTTTTACATTTTTCGTGTTAAGATTCTTTTTACTTCGCTTTCCGTTACATCTTATGTAACATCCCTGGTTACTTAATAAACACATGCTCCTAATTTTCAATAAAAGTATTAATGCTAAAAAATAATATAACATTCTGTACATTTTCTTGATCTAATTTATATCTCCTCAAAAGAAAATTTCTATTTTCCTAAGAAGAAAAATCTACATAAGAATGTGTTATAAGAGAAATTGAACAAAAGGGGGAACTAAAAATGTCATGAAACGTGCATACAAAATCAGACGCATGAACACAAGGCTTAGCCCAATGGCTGCAAGTGACAACAATGGCGGCATTTCAATGAAATTTGCATTAGAATGCGCTAGGAATGGCGCAACGCTTTGTGACGGAACTGTTAAACGTGCCTCTTCGGGAAAGTTTTTAAAAAAGTGCATTTGCTATGGATCCATTCCTTGCTAAATTGAATTTTTCACGCCATACGTGGAGTGAGTTCGGAGAACTCGTTCTGGGGTGAGTCTAAAATTTTAGATAGAATGTAAGTCTGATTAGTTTTTATTATTTACAACAATAAAATATTTATATATATGAGTATTATGACGCATAATTTTTTTTAGTAGGCAGAGGGAGCCAAGTGTTAGAATTCTCCGCTCCCAGTTCGATGCAGATCGTACTAATTAGAATCGATTATATATTCAAATGTTAGGTAGGCAAATCGTCATTTTACTGTTATTATAACCTAATTATGGTCTTTTCTTATGGAAAAAATAAGAAAAACGAGCGTACGGGTCACCTGAAGGTAAGTCTCACCGCCGCTCATGACCCTGTGTAGCACCAGAGGAGCTATAGGTGCGTTGCCGATCTTTAAGGCGGAGATAGACGCTCTTTGAAGGTTCGTATCAACCTGGAAACACTGCTGCAGGTAGGCTATTTTATTGATACTTGATAATGATGTGAATTTGTAGTTTTTCGAATTGTTAAAACGTACGTCATAAAATTTTAGTGTTTCAATAAAATTGCTATCATAAAGTAAAAATTATGTTCTTTTTTTTCAGAAAAGCACAGAACAGCTAATATCAAAAATAATTAAATAGTAAAGCAAATTTAAAAATAATATGAGAGATCGTTTTACATAACATTAGAACCGCTCAGTGCAATATAATTAATAAATTTCAATTTCAGTATATTAGGTACAATCGAGATGTATGATTCCCCGATGTAGGTCAAGAGGACCTAATACTGTAATGATATTTACAATTATCCATTTGAATGAAAAATAAATACAATAATTATTATATAAGGCCGTCGTGGCGCAGTGGCACAAGGGTGTGACTGTAACGCGATGGTTGTGGGTTCCATCACCATTGGCGGAAGTGAAATATTTATTTACGTTTATAATTCATTTCTTCGCCTTGGTGTGGAGGCAAAGAGCGGCGTTGAGTTCTGCCACTCAACATGCAATGCCTCCAGAATTCGGCTGAAAGTGGAAAATGGAGTGTCTTAACATTAGGTTCCCTCTGCCTACACTGCTGTGTGCGGGATACAGCGTGAAGCTGATTTTTTAAATTATTATAACGAGGTAATCATAAGTTTCCACTTAAAATGATTAGTATTGTTTTTAATATCATGTATTTCCAGCGTCTCGCGGTCGAGGCAAACACAGTGATCATTTTCTCTTTACTCCACATACATACCTAGATACATACAAGTCAAAACCTGCCATTATTATTTATCTTCCGTGCACTATACCGAAATGTTCTACCCCGCTACGGTGACATTTTTACACAATTGAAACCACTCTTATTTTTAGCATCTCTTAAGAAACGTTTGTAAAAAGCTTTACAATCTTATGGACAAGTTTAAGAGTGTGATTAAAGTTTCAAAATGTTTTATAATTATTGTGTACATATAAGTTTTCGTTTGGAAATATCAAAAATTTGATGTTGAGAAACATGTTATACAAATATAAGAAAGTCATCGTAGCAATGAATGGAACATTATATGATAAAATGCAATGATAGTAAGTTTTACTCTCACTCGAAGGCATGAATTTTCACATCCCCGCTTTAGTACGACAAAGAATGGCCTTAAGTTCCGCCAGGCAATATGAAATATACTCTGTCATTTGAAGGATGCTGTCAGAAACTCAAGAAAATGATCGTTTCAAATGGACATTTCTCTGAATTAAAACATTCTGTTATATTAGTAATTTTGTACAAGACAAAAGATTTTAAATAAACACTTACATACATTTTAGACATGCTATAATTTTCAATTTAATTAATTTTAAATTTAGCTCAAACAATAGGTTTTTTCGAAACCAGCACAATACTTTGCAAAAACAAAACACAGACATCAGCTTGCCGAATATAAAATATACCTTTGAATTCAACGCGGTCGGACTAAATGCACTGTGAAGAATTGTTAGGCATATTCCTGTAAACAAGTCTGAAAACCTCTGCGGTTTTTCATCACCAGCTCTTTGTCCTGGAAAACAATGTCTACACAATTATTTTAACGTCTATTGTTAAAAGTTATTTTTATAACTGTACTGTAACGTATTCCTTTTCATTTTAATGTTTTCTTTGGTACATATTTTTTAGAGTAATGAAAAGTATGAATTAAAATAAATTAAATCATCTTCACGCTGTATCACGCACAGAACATGGGAGCTTAGAGTCAAGTCATCCCGTTCCCCATTTTCCGACGAATTCTGGAGGGATTGCGTGTTGAGTGGCGGAATTCAACGCCGCGACACCAGAGCGAAGAAATGAAAATATAATATTTCATTTCATCGAGTGGGGGTGGCAGCCACTAGAAGAAATCCCGAAATCACACATTTGCTCCCGTGCGCCATGACTGGCCTTACCTTTATAATACATTATATTACTTGTATAATAGCGGCTTGCCTTTCTCTTTAATAAACCGATTTCTATAAAACAATCTTTAGATGTTGAGTCAAAACAAAGCAATTGGTGAAAGTTTGAAGTAAATCGGCTTAGTACTTTCGAAGATTAGCGCGACCACACAAACAGATAGACAGACAAGAAATTAAAAATATAGAAATTAAATATAATTTTTGCTTTCTATTATTATTTTTATATACATAGATTAAAATGAAAATTATGTTAATATATTGTAAATCTGTTTCTTACTTACTTCATGTTTCCACTTGCTTACAATGAAGACGTCGACTTAGTGGCTGTCTCTAGCCATTAACCAACAATCTGTCTTAACTGAATCTTAGCATTAACTAGTCGTCTAAGCTTCGCTAGCAATAAGCAGGACAATATTAACAAAGTTTTTATTTTATATTTTTTTAAAGTTTAATTTTTAAATGTTGTATCAAAAATGAATAAAATTTTAAAATATCTATACTAATTAGTTTAACGCCGGCAGTCATCTAGTTATTCGGTTCAATTTGATGCTTGACCCTTAGCTGTGAAATTTATACAAATTAAATTTATAACCAAAAATGTGGAAATATTTTTCTGGTAAATAAATAGAATGTAGTAGAAATTATTTACTCAGTTTTCTTATTTTCGTTTTTAGTTTAGACTGGGAAAAAAATGTTCAGAGCTTTAATAATATACATTACTCTGCATCGAATTTGAACCTACAACTTCAATCAGACATCCCTCAATTGTACCATAATTTTAATTAGTGAGCAATATTAATTAAAAACAGCTTCACGCTTTATCCCGCACACGGCAGGGTAGGCAGAGGGAACATAGTGTTGCGTGTTGAATGGCAGAATTCAATGCAACACTTTGTCACGACAGCAGAGCGAAGAAATAAAAATATAAACGTTAATAAATATTTCACTTCTTTGAGTGGGAATCGAACCCACAACCGTAGCGTTAAAGTCAGCGTTACAGTCACACCTTGTGCCGCTGCGCCACGACAAACTCTTTACAGATAATATTTAAATTAAACGGAACTGCAATCGTAAATACAGCTTATAAATGTTTCAACCTATCTTAAAATGATTTGGTAACAACGTTTATAAGAGCCAAGTTAAGACTGTTGCCAATTTAGCGATTCCACGATTTATAGACGAAAGTGAAAACTGGGAAAACATTAAATACGTTTGTTTGGAAAACATAACTAACTGACAATGCAATTAAGAGAACGACTCAAGTGTGCCGCGCTCAGTGAGGGATCTAATTAGAGACGCCGAGATGTCCACGCTCAGTGAAAAACATTACTGAATTATTCAATTTTAGACGACAAAATGGCGGCTCATAGCTCGTTTTTGTTGTTTGGTGTACTTTAAACTTTGACGAACATTAGAGAATGTAAGAAACGTTAAATGTTGTTTAAGATTCATGGTTTGAGTTTAGTTCTTTTAAGTACATTTTAATATTTTAAGTATAAGATGGGAAATGTTTGAAGTTTAAGTTAAGTTGAATTGTTTTGTAAGCATTTATACTTTTAAAAAACTTATTTATTATTACAGATCACAATTTGTTTTCACATTAAATTTAAACGTTACGGTTTACGTTTTAACATTTAATTTTAATTTTATATTTTTTCATTTTAAATTTAAGCGTCGTGGCGGTCGTACGGTACAGCATAAAAGATATCTCAATAATTAGGCGGTAAGTGGACACGTAGTGTCCCAAAAATAGGTTCCGTCCATCAATCCTATTATTGGTAGGATACAGCGTATAACCATTAAATATTTATTAACAATATATATTTAGATTTACTTTTTTAAGTCACGCTATATCCACACACTGTAGAGTAGGCCGAGGGAACCTATTGTTAAGACACCCCGTTCTCAAGTTTTCGCTAAATTGTGGACACATTGCGTGAATAGCGGAAATACTGGTCTATCTCCGAAGGAAGAAAAAAAGAGAAAAGAAGAAGGAAAAGAAGAGAAGAAAAGGAAAATATTAAATATTTTATTTTCTCTGATGCGCCACGACTGGCCTCAAATTATGACTTCACAACATTAGACCAGAGATAGCAATGATTAAATTATTGATAAATTACACAACACCAAGCTCGCTTATATACATAATTATATCAAGAATATTCTTCACATAACAATAATGAAGTGATCAAGAGACACTTCAAACACAGAGAATATTCGAGATATGCTCTCGGTAATGTCAGTAAGTAATTACATTCCCATCAAATATGGCGGAGTGATAGTTCACATCAAAGCTATTGATTAAACTTAATCTCAAGTGGGTTAATATGCACGTATGTTTAGAATACATATATATTTCTTGAGACAGTGGAAAACTAGAGTAAATATATTTTTATTTTATCATATGGACCTTTATTCGCGCTTCTCGCGTATCGATTCTTGTCTCCAATTTCCGTGTTTGGCTGTGACACTGTTTAGCCGAGTTACAGAATGTAATCAAACTTTATTAATAATTAAAATAAAAAATAAAATATCAGTCGTGGCGCCATGGCACAAGAGTGTGACTGTATCGTGATGGTTGTGGGTTCGATCCCCAGTCGAGGAAGTGAAATATTTATTTACGTTTATATTTCCATTTCTTCACTCTGGTGACGAGGCAAAGCGCGACGTTGAATTCGAGTTCAACACGCAATGCCTCCAGAATTCGGCAGAAAGTTAGGAGCGGAGTGCCTTAATACTAGGTCTCCTCTGCCTACCCTGCTGTGTGCGGGATAGAGCGTGAAGCTGAGTTCTGGGTTCAATTCCTAATAGGCTTTGATTAGTTAATTTTGGGCATCAACGGGCAATGACCAGTATGAAGCCGAATAAAGTAACATATTTTTGTGTAATCCTCAGCTAGACATGTAAAATTCGGAACATTTGACAGGATTCAAGGGATACCATACAAGTATAGAATGAAAGAAGCTTCGGATATTTAAGCCCGTCAGGGGTCAAATAACAATGATTAAATTATATAAATTTTCGTACAAAAGGTTGAATTGTATCCAATGTTCTATGTAAGATATAAATTAAACATATATATACGCTAACTCAAATTAAATATATTTAAAATAGATATATTTAATTTCAGTAAGCATAAACAAAGATAGCATTCTACTTTGAACCTAAAACTATCTTGATAATGTTTATTCCAACTATGCCATGATAGCCTTACATCTCATATGAAACGAAATATTACAATTTAACATTTCATTTCTAAACAACAACCATTCAAACATGCCAAACAAGCATTTCGTTGATGTAATTTCCCCATATCCTCATAGTAGGTAATTACATCGAATCTATTCGTAATTACTTAGTTATTTGATATATTACTAGATTGTCTCAGGAACGATATTTGGATCTATATCTCTGTTGCAATTTCAGTCGTGAAGATTATATTGCACAATATACTGATGACATTGTTAGTACAGTTTTGAATATAATATACATCATTTTGTCATTACTTTTTCAGTTTCACGTGGCATAATAAGCAGAGAGAACCTAGGCGTAAATCAAGGTTCTGTTTAGATTTCATTATCACCTAAATTGGAGACATTGGACGTTGAGTGGCGGTACTCAACGCCGCGTTTTGTCTTGCCAGAGGAGAAATATGGAAATAATTCATTCTTCCCCTGCTCCCCGCTGCACCCCGATAACCTTATAGTTATTGTTATAATGTCACTATAATTATTGTATTAAATATATGTAAATGTATGTTTTATTTTTATACTTTGGTTATAAAAGAGAAAATAAAAAAAAATACAATAGAAAATCCAATATAAACATATGAATGTGCCTCATGCTATATTACTTGTGAATAGAATACATACGCGTGTGTTGACATATCATACAAATTTTAATTGAATATCCGATGACACAGCGCACGAGGGAAATCTAAATACGAATTACACTGTTCCACAATAAACAACAACTAATTGGATATTTATAGAAAAAAATATTATGCCAAAATGTTTTTTACGTCCTTACTCAATAATTTAACTTTGTATATTTTATAATTAAAATATTTTTTACTTAAAATGATTTACTAGAGCTAACGAGAACGAGTTAGAGAGGATGTCCAAAAAAAAGCCAACAGGTTGACTGTTTGAGACACGCGACTTTATATAGTATACTATGGATATAAGGTGCATTTTTGTCTAAGCACCAGTCCACTGTTTACGTACTAGATCCAAAAAGTAGTTCAACGCTTCGTTAAAGTAGAGGCGCGGGATTACACGCCTGAGACACTGATTTAGATCGTTCGGGGCACACGTACGTAGGTATAATTAAAGCGTTCCTTCTAAAGTTCTCTTAGTTCGAACACCAATAGAACTTTTCGAATCACGCGTCCCGAACTTCGATACTATCGAACAAACAAAGAAGTAAGCCGTTCCACTTTGTGAACACTAACGTAATTGCAACCTCATGAATAAACTTGTTAAAGTTTTCTGATTTTTCAATCACGTAGCGTCGGTGCCGGCGAAATATGAAAGATTTTTAATGTGGTTCTATCGAGAATTCTTCCGCGTCCGTACTTTGTTGTACGGTATGACGATAAATGTAAATTAAGTTTGCGGAACTCAGTGGCATATCACTTGGTTTTGCATTTAGGAATAAATGAAAAGCTCGACATAAATGAAAAGTTAATGAAACGCTATCAGACTCTAGTCATGTTCCCATGCATGCCCTATGTTTCCATGCATGCCCTATGTTTATTTAACGTTAATAATAACAAATATAAATAATTGTAGGTAAATCATAATTCACACAAAATTGCAGGAATTCTAATAATATATTGATAAAATTATCAAAAGCCTTCCTATGAAAATTATTAATTCAAATTTCATATTTCGTAATCAAAGTAAATCTAGATCTATGTAAATTTATTGCGTGCCTAAACAATACAATTAGGATCTGTAAAGTGTATTTTGTGACTTAGGCTTGATTATACTCCATTAATATAACAGAACAGTAAACAAAATTGTATCTGTATATTGCAAAATGTGAAAAGAGAAGCAAAAGAGAATATCAATAAAACAAAATTCGTAAATGTTTTTTTTCTTTTGTCTATCTGTACACATACATCCTTGGAACTACTGGATTTAATCTATTTTCATACATTAGCACGCATTGTAGGATAATAAAAGTCGAGCTTTACTTTAAAAAATGAATAACAAAAAATATTGAACGTGGCAGACATTAAAGATCTGGAACATCTTATAAGGAACTAAAATAGTCTAGCGAAGCTAAAATATATAAAGAAATATTGCAACAAAAGTTGTCGAGCGTGATTAACTATTTCTATTGACGTACAACAATTAAAATGTGGAACATTTGATAAAAATCCATAATTCCCAGTAGACTGAGTAATATGACTAAATCTTATAATTTAAATAGAGCTAAATTATAAGAAACTATTCCGTTGATATCTGAATGACTTCTTCATATCACAAATAAACATAGTTGAGTTTGGCAATTGAAACATGGCCATAGTGGCACAGGGGGTGGCCAGGGGGACGACACTGACGCAACGCTTATGGGTTGACGCATTGTTTCTTGTTCTAATGGAAATAGAGATAGAGCTTGGAGTGTCTTGTCTTTAAATATTAAAATTATATTGTTTTCTATTTTAGTATTTTTTAAGTTTGACAGCAACAAAGTTTGGGAAACAAGAAAATATAATAATTATAGTATAGGATAAATATAGAGGTCGTTGTCATGCAACGGCATAAGGGTGTGAGTCACACCGTGTGACTATAACATGACGTGAAGGGCTGTGAGTTCGATTCCTACTCGCGGAAATTTAATATTTTTATTTCTCCGTTTCGGTGTCGAGGCAAAAGTGCGGCGATAACTTCCGCCACTCAACATGCATTTAATCATAAATTCAGTAGAAAATAGGAAGCGGAATGTATAGACTAGAATCCCTTTGCCTACTCTGCTACATGCGGGATAAAGCGTGAAGTTGATCAATCGTGATGACGGATGAATCACACCTCTCAATGATTTTTAACGACTTTCTAATGATTTCTTTATAATATATAATAATTGTTTTGACGGTGTGAAATCAAGAACATAATGTATGAGGAAGCGCTGAAGCTAGTGCTTCAAAAATGTATTGTTATTATATAACAATGTATTGCCATTTAAAAAAAAATGTTTAGGGCGAACGAAGCGAGCAGGAAAAAAGTTTCCTTATCTACGAGTATATACACACACTAACTATATTGACAAAAAAAATGACAATTTTGCGCTTTTTTCTTTCCTTGTCCTTGTTTTTCAATTTTACTTTTTCAATTCCACTGATATTTAATAAAACTTTTAAGATTGGTTATGTACAAATAGAAAGTTCAATAAAGAGAACGTCCTTCAGTTCGCGAGCCGTCACTCAGACACGGTAATAATACTAATAGGTTCCAGATGCTTATCTTACTTTTTGAAAATAATTAATAGTTTTGGAAGTAAGTATCTTGTTATTTCATATTCACCACTTACTTTTTTTATATGTTAAGTAATAAAACGTACAGAATAAATATATTTTCTCTCTGAGAGAAATAAAACAATGAATATTTTCATTTCCTTGCTCTGGTAACGAGACAAAGTGCGGCGTTGAGTTCCGCCATTCAACACGCAGTGTCTCAAAAATTCAGAGGAAAGTGGGAAACTGGAGAGGTCTTATAGAAATGGAGCATCTTAACTTTAGGTTCACAAGTTCATTCTTCTGAAATGTGAAAGCGTGAAGCTAAAAGAAATGGGGTATTTTTTACAGGAAAAGACACACCAGGGTATATTATTTTTTATTTCATTCAGAACTGGCTGCTATTTAATTTTGAAACAGTACATTATTCGTTGGAAAAGAACGATTCTCAGTCTATTAAAAGCAGGTGCCTCATGCAAAATTCACTGAATGGATTGCAAAACAGGCCGTCGTGACGCAGCGGCACAAGGGTGTGACTGTAACGCGACGGTTGTGGGTTCGAACCCCACTCGAGGAAGTGAAATATTTATTTACGTTTATATTTCCATTTAGTCGCTCTGGTGTCGAGGCAAAGCGTGGCGTTGAATTCTGCCACTCACCACGCAATGCCTCTAGATTTCGGCAGAAAGTGGGGAACAGAGTGTCTTAACACTAGGTTCCCTCTGCCTACCCTACTGTTTGCGGGATACAGTGTGAAGCTGATTTTTATTTATTTATGTATTTAATGTAAAATTATGGGTTTGGGCTAGTTATATGTAATTCAGTAGTCATATAAATTTAAGTTACGCGTGCATGCACTCATTTTGTATGAAATGAACTATTCGAAATGATTATTTTTATAAGAATTACTTATAAATTTTCACTTTTCGGATTTTTAGTATTGTACTCGTAAGTTGGTTACCATTAAGCGAGCAAAGCTACGTTAAGGATTGAGTAGTTCATATATAGCTAATATGGGTTATGTTTACGTAAGAAAGAAGTGTTGTTTAATAGAAAAATGTCACCACAAACTAAAGGTGGACAATTGAGAGTTTGGATTCCAGTTTTTCTCTCTTTTACTTGTACAGACAGAATTTCAATTCATACATTTTTCACTAAACTAACTAAATATACATTTATTATAAACGATTAAGGCCACGGAACCTAGGAACAGAAGAGAACAGTAATTAGGTAAATCTTTAAATTAATATACTATTGAAATTTCTCCATTTTCATTACAATAGTAAGTCCCACGCCAATGAAATCCTGACTTAGTGCTTGGCTACCCTAATATACAATTCTGAATCTTCTATCTGCGTTAATTCAGCCTGAAGAAAGTAGGTTATGCTAAACGTTATGATAAACGCTGTAAGTCTGCAATAAGCCGTGGTCGGTGGTTCGTAATCCACACGATTTGTTACGAGCGATTTGTCAATTGTTATTCGAAATCTGTCGTAAAATGATATTTTTTCAATAAAAAATATTAAATAGAAACAAAAGATTTTAGGCAAATTTTGTTTGTTTTTCTTTATGTTAACTTGATTAAATAATATTATTGTGTAAGAGATTGACTAAATTTATGTGTGTACATATCCCTCATTTTCTCATTACTAGAGTGTGAATAAGAAAATATTAAATAATTAATATCCCCGATTGAGAATCTTACCCTTTTTTTTCAAACATGAGGTTAATGCTGTTAGCCCTATTGACTTTTACAGCGACACCGGTTGGGTAGGGAAGAGGCTACTCTGTCCCTGAAGACTAAGCACTAAGTTGCTGCCTGTGACGTAGTCAACGTCTGTAAGTGCGCCCCCTGCGAGACTCGAACCTCGGCTTGCGGCCGTCGAGCGGACTGGATAGGTACCCACAGGCGTAGCGATTACAGTTACAAGATTTGTCTCTGCGCCTCGTTGATATTTCTCTTAAATAACTTTAGAAGAGAATAATAATAGCAAATAAATAAATGTTGCAAATCTTGCGAAAATATGCACAGTAGCACCTTAACAGATTAAAGAAAGAATTCTAAATAAAGCCTTTTTCTATTACGTTTCTTAATTATACCTACATTTTAGAATACGTTTACTCGTTCTCGTTTCGCGAATTTATTCTTAAGCAAGATAAATTTAAAAAAATATTTAAATATTTAATTCATTAAATTTCCATCTTGGCGAAGCGCTGTCTTAGCATCGGAGTCTTTCTCCGTTCCTCACTTTTCACCTAATTCTGGAGACATTGAGTGTTGAGTGTCGTAATTCAACGCCACACTTTCTCTCAACACCAGAGCAAAGAAATAAAAATATTTAATTTCTTCGAGTGGAAATCGAACCCACAACTACTCGTGCTTACATTCACACGCTTGTGTCATTGCGCCATTAAATATAAAATATAATAACAAATCTGATTACTTGTTCTTACAACGAAGTTAAAGAAAATTAATTAAAAACACAGAATATGTTTATTCAAAACATTTCCAAAATAACATACGGTAGACCTGCATTAACTTTCAGAATTCTTTATTAATTCAAAGTTTGAATTGCGGCATTAAGCTTCAACTTATCATCGTTTAAAATTTACGGCGAACGGGGTGGCTTCCTAGCAGTTAACGTTCTGCTTTGTTCGTGACGCGTTAACTTTATACGAATATTTCATTAAAAGCGCCTATTTTTTAAATGAGGTACCTATTCTCGGCTTACCAAGACAATATATTTTTTCCATTATATTGATTATTTCTTATTGTTTGAGTATTCTTCTTATTTTCGCGCTTTATTTCTAGCGGGGCACAGAGCGCCAAGTGCTCCCTTCTTTTCATATTTCTTTCAAATGATCAACTAATTCAAACATGCACTCGGGGCCCTCAATGCACCTTAAGTGATTTTCTTTCACTACCATCGATACTCTGTTTTCGAATATTCCCCCACAAATCTTATTTGCCATTTCATCACTCATTCGTTCGTTGTGCTCAAACCACCTGAGCACGTTCTCCTTCATTCTCTTCGTAACCTCGCTAATGTCGGCCATTCTTTGATTTGATACGTTCAAGTATGAATTTCGAGTGTAAAACGTATTTACTATACAGTGAAAGAACATTTTAATGAGTTGATTTGAATCAATATTTATTATTTTTCACATCACAGCTCATCGGCATTCACTTTATATAAACAAACTACACTTTATCAGCGAACCCACCATAATAGATCAAAGTTCTAGGTACTTTGTATGTGGAGCACATTAGTCTTTGACTGTCAGGAACATCGTTGAGGAACGCCTCTACGATGTTAGTTTCAAGTTTTATATTCCATACACAGTATTTAGCTTAGTATTCAATATTTTAAAAAACTATTCTCCTTGTTCATGTATTCTACTATATAATTAATGGAAACGGGGTTTCTCCACGGAAAAAAAGGCAGATTGAATCTGGGTATCTAGTTTGATATACCCCGTTCTCATTAAGATACTTCTGTTCCCTACTTCCTGCTGAATACTGAAGACATTGCGGAACTCAACACCGCGCTTAGCCTCGTTCTCAGACAAAATGAAAATATTAGATATTTAATTTCCTCGAATAAGGGTCCATTTCACAATTATAAAGAGTGCAGTAATAGCCGCGACGGAATTTATTATAAAGACCTATTATTAACATAAATATTTCATATTATTAAAAATTTTCTGTTTAATTTCCACAACATTTTCCGGTCAACCGTCATAATACTAAAACTAAAGCTATCGTTGACCTAAGCTGGTATGAAACGTTACGCTTGTTGAAACAAAAGAAGATAAGGGGGAAGATTTATGACAATTCATAGTCCAGCGTGCGCACTATCCGTTCAAATTCTCTCTAACATAGCAATTTCAAAATTTCACCTAAATCTCATTTATTTTAGTAGATAAGGATGATTTTGGTAACTATTATTTTTAAGTAATTTGAACTTGTATATTGCAGGTGTCTTAGCTTAGGGGAGTGTGCGACTGTATAGCAATGGTTGTGTGTTCGATCCCCACCCGGAGGAATCAATTATTCTTTATTAATACTTTAATTTCTTCGCTCTGACACCAAGGCAATAGCTCGGTGTTGAGTTCCGCCAGTCGAAATGCCTCGGAAAACTTGCCGGAAAGTGGGGAACAGAGTGTCTTAACACTATTCCCTTCGCCTATATGCTCTATTGGCGGAATACAGCGTAACGCTGTTATTTTTTCTTATGGAGATCAATAATATAATGAGGATATTTATGCATTGTTATTTTTCATCCGTTAAAGAGATTAATTTCCAAATCTGTGTTGAATACAGATTTGGTGTATAAATGATGGTTGGGAACTAAAAATATTTTCAATATAAACATTCCCCTTAATAGAATTCGAACACATAAAGTACTGCAAGTAGACGCAGATGCCGCCACTGCACTATTTTGACGTTTCCTTAGTTAAATCAACTAGAAAAAAAAATATAAGAATATTACCAACTACATATGATGATCAAATGTTCAAAAAAAATTTAAAAAGCTGTACAAAAGGCTCAAAGGGGCTTATCTAAGTAATTTATTTTACGGTAAATTAAATTACACTTTACTTGTTTACCCATTAAGTTTGTTGTCACAGGCGTTCCGGACATGCGACTGTTCAAACACTGGGATGAAAGGGTCTCGTTAACGTCTCCTCGCCAGAAGACCTTTTCGTGATAGTTGAACAGAATTCCCATATAGACTGTATGGGAATTCTGAATTCCTTACTATTGTTAGTAAGAAACGCCTCATTGAAAAGGCCAATTTCATGACAATTTTGCTATTTTGATGTTTTACTTTGATAATATAGAAATATTCTATTCCTGTATTGTATATTTAACCGGAAAGTTAGTTACTTTTTATGATTAATAGGGTTTTGTAGTGTAAAAGAAAGAACAGAACCTTTATAGTTATCTGTTTTACTTTTTCGGTATATCTCAAGATCACGTGGAAGTATCAAGCTGAAATTAATATTAAAAATCATGTCTAATGTTCATTTTGACTATTTAGTAACGACGTATGAAAATAATTTTCTTTCAACATAATATATTTTACATGAAAAAAAAAAACAACCGCTTGTGAAATGTCGAATCTGAGTACATTTCTCGACATCGTCAAGATAATAGAATTTGTTAACCTTAAGTAAATTCTACTTTAGGAATACAATCCAGATCACACTCGAAGAACAACATCCCACGTATTTACATATTACTTATTTGTATAAGCAACCAGCATATCGTCGTAAATTTTTAATGCACACCGGTAGGTACGTTTCGAAAAATACTTCCTTGTGGCATCTGAAATAGTATTCAGAACTACGCAGGCTGAATAAAAATTACATGTAGAGAGAACATATGTACGTTATATTATATAAAACTGCTTTTATCGAGAAAGGCTTTTAGTGAAATCACGGTATTGCGTGTTCCATATAATAAATATGGAGGATCGTTCATTAATATCTAGAAATGGTCTTCGGTGGTAACTATGTGTTATAGGAAATCGATTCGACATAACCTCATTCTCTAATTGAAATTGAAATTTAATTGATTTAGAACATTAATTTACTATTATACTTGAATTTTTAACTTAACGTTGTAGCTCTCATGTAGCAGACAGACTTCCTACAGAATTTCGAAGGCAATGCGTCTTGAGACGCGGAACTCAGCCACGCTTTACGATTTACTAAACGTGATTGTTACAATGGATATTCTTTTCATCAATATTCATCTCCCTTATTTTGAGATATAGGCAAAGACGGGTGGAGAAATAGGGTATTTGTGATGCAACGCTCATGCAAAAATACTCGGTTAGATGCATTTATATGAGTATATATAATAATTTTTACATGTTAAAAGTTCGAATTTTCTGCTGAATAGCGGAACTCAACGCCACAAGAACGCGGAAATAAAATAATTTAAACATAATTATTCCTCTGTAAAGGGATCAAACCCACAACCACTGTGCAGTCCATTTGTTCTTAATGTTGAAATACCAAAACATCGTTTTCTTGATCACTTGAAATACCGTTCCATCATCATTCTACTGGTAGCAGCGTTAAATATTTTGTAGAGCTTATCGGATTTTATTTTCTTCGAAAATTTCTGCATGCTCATTTCCTTCCGCCATTACGAGTGTCGCCGTATACAAATTATGTACATGTTTGAAAAATTACATTATTAAAGGTGGCGTGAAAAAATTATTGAACACGCAAGGAAACACTTCGTAATACCAATGGAAATTTGATTTTTTAAATTACTAATTAATCTTTACAATATATTGTAAATTAAAGTTCTATACCTAGAGGGATTCCTAGAGTTCTATTCCTATGATGTATCTATATTCGTTTTTTTTTCAGCTTTTCGCTGTATCCACACAGCAGGGTAGGCAGAGGGAACCTAGTGTTAAGGCACTCTGTTGCCCACTTTCTGCCGAATTCTAGAGGTATTGCATGTTGACTTGCAGAAATCAACGCCGCGCTTTGCCTCGACACCAGAGCGGATAAATGGAAATATAAATGTTAGTAAATATTTCATTTCCTCGAGTGGGAATCGAACCCACAACCGTTGCGTTATAGTCACTATTTTAGTTAAATATTTTTTGAATATAAAATAAAGTGGAAAAACATTGCAATTTATTAAAAATACTTCTCATTACATCTACAAAGTAAACACATACAAAAACTAAGTAATGGAAATTTACAATGTAGAACTTTCAAGCTTTGGCATTGGTGTCTTAATTAACGAGTGAAGTTGAGATCGATGCTAATTGATTGGGGTCTCCAACTTGGAGCTGTAATACCTTCAGTCTTCCCTGGATTCTATAAGCATTTTGTCAGTATGCCAGCAAACTTTTAATAGAATACAAGCATCCGATGCTCAAGCTTAGTTTTAAACACGAGAGTGCAACATTGCCAATGTTCTATAGTGAACATATAATTTTGGTACAATAGCGTTTAATTAGAACTAGCCTAGCTAGAAGTTAATTTGCTTTGTTAGTAATTAAATTGTGTGACTACAACACGACGGTTCTGGGTTCGATCCCCACTTGACTAAGTGAAATATTTAGTTACGCTTATATTTCCATTATCTCGCTCTGGTGTTGAAGCCAAAAACGCGGCGTTGAGTTCTGCCATTCAAACACGCATTGCCTCTAGAATTTTAACAATTATTCATTCACTCAACATCATTCCATTAACATTATTCCCTCTGCCTACCCTGCTGTGTGAGGGATACAGCGTGAAGTTGTTTTTTTTTCAATAAACTTATATATAACATATGTGAATTAAATATTATAACAAAGTATTATAAATTATTTTAAAAATTTTATTAAATTTTCCATCTACATATCTTGTCAATTGATGGTTTTTATATTATCTGTAGATCTTTAATTATTTAGTGTAAAGACACTAAATATTATTAAAGATCTTATAATTAAAAATCTTATAATATCTAGATATTTTTATATTACATAGCCCAAACTTAACATATTAGTTATATTTATTTTTAAATGTGGCGAAAATTTAAACCAATGTCACATAAATACTATGACTACTCTAGATGGCGTGAAACACTAAAATCACGCGAGGAAACGCTCGACCTCGCGTAACAAATGCTGATGTTAATTTTCAATTGAGTCATTATATGTGAAATTCTAAATTACATACAAACAAGGTTGATAAGGATTTTATACCTAATCTTGTGCGGTTTATGGCCCTAAGTAGGTATTATTTTGCAATAATAATCTTCACATACTAATTGTTTTTCATCAGGTTAAAGGAAAATATACAAATATTTTAAGATTTACAAATAAAATATATAAATTTAAAATACAGCGGCACAAGGTGTGACTGTAACGCGACGGTTGTGGGTTCGATTCCCTTTCGAGGAAGGGAAAAATTATTAACATTTATATTTCTTTTTCTTCACTCTGGTGTCGAGGCAAAGCGCGGCGTTGAGTTCTGAAACTCAACACGAAATGCCTCCAGAAATCAGCATGAAGTGGGGAACGGAGTGTCTTAACTCTAGGTCCCTTTGTATACCCTGCTATGTGCGGGATACAGCGTGAAGCTGGAAAAATTAATATAAACTCAATATATTTTTAAAAGTCAAAAATCTGAAACTTATTATTATATATATTATAATATATTTAGGTGATTTAAAATCTTCATTATAGGATCCTGTTTTATCGGGACCCTAAAAAAATAATATGGTGTTGGATTTCGTCTGACCACGTATTGTAGTCGGGCGGAATGCTTAAAATTAAATAATCTACAACGAGGCCAGTACAACATACATTATTTTAACTCTTGTGGGAAAACAGAATACGGAGAATATCGATACTAGATTAGAGTTGATAAAACTGAAATCAAAAATAAACTTAAATTACAATTGCATAATGATAAGAAATAAAAATATAAAAAACCTATATAAATAACAAGTTTATAAAGCAGACGATCAAGATGTCAAACATACTGACGCGTAGCGTTCAATGAAGTACGTCATTCCGACCAAAAGCCGTCACGCAGCATATTTACGCGAGAACTGACATTTCAATCACCTACGTGAAAATCTAAAATTATTAGAATTTCCACCTTACTGAAACAAAATAAAGTTGATACAAACAGCAAATGTAACATTGGCATTTAACCTATATTCCCTATTGGACGGTACCCCCAGAACACGACACGAGTCAAACAATACGATATGCTCGTAGATTAAATTTTGTACATTTTTGGGTCAAAGTTACGTAAAGTTCGAAAGTGCTGTTCGTAAGTGACTTTAGCCGAACGTATTTATAGAATGTTAACGAATGTTGGAATACAATTTTTATCTTTCATTCGTGAAGTTCATAATTTAACTTCGCAACCCTCGACTTCCCAGTATGAGGAGAGTTTCCTTTGTAGTCTACAAATTAAACGCAAACACATAATTATTTTAATACATACTAAATTCGCATGAATTATATTCACAAAACTGCTTCGTTTTCGATGAATGAATGAACGCATGAATGTTTATAGCGAAAAATTTATGAATTTTATAAGAGTATATAGGAAATTCGAAAGCCAAAAGAAAAATAACGGTACCTTATAGGATTACTTTGTTGACCGTCCGTCGAGACCATTTATCTCGAGATCGCATATAGATATTAAGTTAATATGCAAAGTAAAAATAAGGTTCTGAGTCAAAGCAACCAACAGATATGCATCATTTTTCCTGCATTTTGTAAGCAAAAGCTATCGAGTACTTCTCGTAGCCGTACAGTTAGTTACACGAATTGAGAACATACAATACAGATAAAGGATAACATCGAAAAAGTGAACATTTGTAGATATTTTATAGAATTAAATCATTTAACATTTATATTTGTAGTTCATTTCACATAAAATGAGTGTGTACGCCCGGCGGGCGCTCGCTAACTTAAGTTAGGACACTCCGGAAGTTCGTACGAAACCTCCAATAGGCGAGTCTGGTTCGAACTTAACTGTTTTTTTTTGGAATGTATTTTTTCGGTCTGGTGAAACAGAACATTTTGTTTTCTTCCAACAATTAGCCCGCAATTTCACTTTATCTATAGCTTAAATCAATAGTTAATCTCTAACATTTGCATTATTCACTTTAATTGCATAACTTCTCTTAAAATTTATTTCAATTTGAAATCTTAAAATTAATAACCCTAAAGCCTAAACGCAACTTCGCTTCGCTTTATTGTACAAGTGACGTCACACTCAATAGACAAGAATTATACTTCTGTTCAAATAAACTTTTCATTGTGTTCCCGTTGGATTAATACGTGAAGTTTGCAAAGGGTGACCCAAGTTTTCGTCAGTTTCTATTAATTACTCTAGTTGGGGTCATCTCAATAATAATTAATTAAGGACTTGAGATTTATGACGTTAACCAAGTGTTCCCACTGTGAACTGGAAACTATGACTTTTTGTGGATATTTGTTTGTATATAAATTTAATTTAGAGGTCCGTCGTGGTAAGAGGTACGAGTGTATCACAGTCAACGCGACTAGTTGTGGGTTCGATCTTTCGATCGAAATATTTGTTCAAATTTATATTTTCATATCTTTCTTCTGGTGGTGAAGCTAAGGATTCGTAGCAATAGGTCGCGGTAGAAAATTGGAAACGGATTTGTAACACTAGGCTCCTTCTGCCTATCCTGCTGTGTGTTAGACAAAGCGTGTGTATAATTTAAGCAATTTCTTATATAAAAATGTTATATTTTACATAATATAATATTATTTCATAATACTTAATGAGTACTATTATCCATATGTAAAACTAATTAACTTTTACCATAGACAACTGTTCATATGAACTGCGGCTTTATATCTTGTCATTCCCGCAGAGCCACAGTTGATATTAAAGTAGCTCTCTGGCTTTCAATATGTAGCATAATTACTGTTGGATAATGATATCTCTATATATGTAGATGTAGATAACAGTTTCGTAATTACTTTCTCTCAAGCGCTTTGCAAGCAAAATATTAACTACAATATATCGATATACTGAAAATTTGCAGCTTCAAATCCATATTTCATGAATTTTGATATTAAAAATTTAATATTAAATAGGTTGCGGCGTTGAGTTCTGCCACTCAATACGCAATGCCTCCAGAATTCAGCAGAAAGTGGGGAACGGAGTGTCTTAACACTGTGCGAGATACAGCGTGAAACTGATTTTAATATTAAATCTATTACAGCTCCACAATCTATTATAAGCATAATATGCTAAATCAATAATCTAATTGAAACTCTTTCTTTGACGTTGCACCAAATAAGTTCTAAAGATTTATAAAAATAAGAAGAAACAAAATTGTATAATAACCATTACATGCCCGTTTGTTTCCCAGATTACAATTGAGGAAAAAAAGTGGCCCATGAATATATTTCTTGAAAGCTATAAAACACTTTGTCATCATGAGTACTTTGGCGCGGCGGTACACTTGTCCTCTGTGTTTAACTTAATGGCTCTATTACTATAATGAGAAACCAAGCGCTTGTGACGCAGTAGGATTTACTACCAGTAGTTTTAATAAAGCCGATTGATATTTATGAGTTCATAATAAACTGTGTATGTTTCAAATTTACACGCATTAGGGACTCTTCGTTTTTTATGCTTTTTTTGTATCTATGAATAAATTATATTTTTAGGATCAATTGGATCAATTTGTTGTTCGTCTGTTTGTGTGTCAAGTGCGATGTTGAGATAAATATCTCAAGATCGCGTAGATGTATCGATCTGAAATGAATATCTAGGTCTATCCCTAGTCCCTAGTCCCTTGATGCATAGGAAAAATGAATCTAAGTCAAGGCAATCAAAAAATACTAGCATTTATGTTTCGATTAAAAAATAATTACAAATCTGTATTTGCAATATTTGTAGTGATACACTCAATATTTGTAGTGAAATACTCCAGAATTCGGCAGAAAGTGGGGAACAGAGTGTCTTAACACTAGGTTCTCTCTGCCTGCCTCACTGTATGCGGGATACAGCGTGAAGCTTGGATTTTTTGATCTCGCTTCAAAACAAACATATTGGTACAATAGTAATTTATCATAATCAATACGTTACCACTACTAGTACATTATATTTAACTTTTACTTACAATAAAATCAATATATGGTATATTTCAAGGATGAACTCACATTTATCTTCTAAGTTAGACAGCTAGGTGTAACAAAAACGTAAGGACACTTTGTTGCCAAGAAGCCATATAGATCAAAGTGCAAAATATCCAGAGCGCATTATTCTTTGACTGTCAAGAACACCGTGGGGAATTCTTCTCAGTGGAGATGCTTGAAACCTTTTCACTTTATGTATCTTTTTAGCTTTCTTATCGGATCTGTCATTTAAAAATATTGATTTTTTATCATCTCGCATAAGACTTCAAAGAGTCTTCAAGAGTCGCATAAGACTTCAAAGAGTGTTATATATTTTTCTTATAAAACATTTTGTTTTATTATTTTTAACGTTACTTTCTGATTACCAAAATTATACGCTGTATCCCGCACATAGCAGGGTAGACAGAGGGAACCTAGTGTTAAAACACTCCGTTCCCCACTTTCTGCCGAGTTCTGGAGGCATTGCATGTTGAGTGGCAGAATTCAACGCCGCGCTTTTTGCCTCGACGTATAAAATAACCATCTAAAAAGCATATAAAAAAGTCTAAGACTATAAAATATTAGTTTATTTTTAAGTACTCGTAGTAACGTATAAGAATCTATTAGTTATGTAATATAAAATTACTTACTTGTATGCTTATGTAACTTAACTGTTTTATTTGATGATACTTTCAATAAAAAATATGTAAAAATAAGGTAAAAATATGTTTTATAAGAAAGTCGTTCAAAATTTTCTTTCATACATATTGACATCTAAATAAAGCATTCATTAAAGTCGCTTCTATATTCCCTCAAAACGAACACCTGGAGCGCATCGAAATCGTTCTGTCCTTGTTGAATTTGGCTTCGGCAGGAAGAACATGATTACACTTCTTGAAACATAATGTTTTCTGCAAATTTGCATTTGCTATTTATTACTGTCTCTGTATTTTACTGTATTGTAAATTGCCGTGTTCCTTTATTTTTGGAGCTTTTTTAATTCTGTAAGAAATAATCTATTGTAATATAACTTCTCATTTTATCTTGGTATTTCTAGGATTTGAAATTTTTTGAATTATATATGACGATAACTAAACAGTTAATTAAAAAATGGTTTTGACCCGGAGAATGGACCAACGGAGAACCAAATACGCCTTAAAAAATCTAGTTCCTTCAGTATCGTACTATGGGACTATTAATATACAAGGGTGTATATATTTTTCTGATTTTATCAACGCCAGGTCTGAAAGTGGCGCACAACTCATGCATTACCTTGTTGCTGTCGAGTCGGCGCAGCGTACAGTATGATGCAATTTGTTATTTGCAACTTTATATATTTGATCATTCCTTTCAATCTCTATATAACTTATGAATATCAGCCACGCTTCGCTTTAGAATCGAAATGGCAATCGTATAAAATATTTTATATAAGCGTATTGATTTATTCTTTACTAGCGATCCACACCCAGCTTCGCCCGCTTAAAGTCATTGTTGTGTAATAGCCCAATTATACAAAGTTTTTTCATAAATTGTACCATATGTATTATTTTGATGTATACGTTATATTACTGTCAAGGCTAACTTTTATTTTCTGTTTAATATAAATTATGTTGTATTAAATGCAATGAAGAATATTGTAAATATGTTCAGTAGTTTCTTCGTGAAAGCGGAACAAACATTCATGCTATCCATCTATCGAAACTTTACATTCATAATGTTAGTAGGATATTTATTGTACGACAACGTTCGAATTTAAAATTTCATAAGAGATAAACAAAATATTTAAAGGAAAATCTAGTAAACTGAACTAGGTTAGAAATTTATCACATTCATTACGAGGTCCCTTTAACAAAATTTAATTTCATGAAACTTGCCTTCAAAATCAGACACTTTTCAGAACCTTCTCGAAAATGCTTTAAACATGACGATACAAGATATAAAAATAAACAATATCGTAATAAATAAATCTAAACTGGAATATAATGTTAATTAATCTTATGTCAAATAGCATTTCACAAGCTTCTTGAAGAGTCAATAAATCCTTCTTACGACGCCGTAAATTTCAGAACTCAAGTACCTACTTGACAGGAATTGTAAGCGTGAGTGTATCCGTGACGAATACGTTGAAAGTAAATTTTAACGTATAGACGACGCAATTTACAGTAAAGTGGTTTTATTCAATCCCACAACAATCCCATTTGCCAATGTCTCAACATATAATACTATTAGTATATACTTATAACTTTTTCTAATGACTTTTTATTTTAAATATGCTGATTCAGTTTGTGAGGGTGTGTCAAGTTTCACCAGAATAAATATTTAGTGTTAAATTAGTGAGGCTGACGTCGTTGCGCAGGTTCACAAGCACGTGTTACTGTAACGTCACGGTTATGGTTTGTTTCTCACCCGGGGAATATAAATTTCCTCAGCAATAAATCATTTTTCAAATTTTAATAATAATTAAAACTTTATGAGCAGCAAACAAAACATATATAAATAAAAGGTATTTATTATTTTACGCTATAGATTTCATTCTATAATTTACTTTCATTTAAGATGCAAGCTCACTCCTACAATCAAGACGGTAATATCAATAAAATAGTACAATAGCCGCGGCGTAGATACTTAAGGTGTACTATCATAAAGTATTAATGACATCGTTAGAAAGGCAAAACGTTTCCTGATTTAGTCGTTTGCTGATAATCGAATACATAAATCACAATAAAACTCAAAGCAGAGCGACGCCATCTCCAATTTATGGTTCTTATGTATCTTCTGGGGGTTTCTGAAATAATGGTAAAATTACGACTTCGTATGCTCAGATCAGGACTAATGGGATAATAGGAGCAGCAAATTTCCTTTCTCCTTTCCTTTGCTTGTAAAAATGTGAAGGTATAATATGAAGTTAATGATCAGGTGTACGAAATTGAGTGGAAGAAAATGTTTTTTAGGGTGTACTGAAAAAAAAATTGTATATTGTTATTAGAATGTTGTTGTAATTAATGGCTTTCTTAGAGTCTATTATACATTTTTCTGATTTTAAATTTTATTCCACATTGAATGGTAAGCAGACTAATTCTTGATTCAAAGACGTAGGCATTGTCCGTTCTTCACCCAATTTCTAGGCATGTCGAATGTACAAGACGGATTTGAACGACTAGCTCTATTTTGACTACATTTTCAGTAAAAAATAACAATACGCAAGTTTAATTTATAACGTTGTGTAAAGTTGACATCATTTTTGGCGCAGACTATCGTTGTCATTTATTCATTTCATTTCAAATTAGAATATTTGATGATATTTAATAATCTTTTTAGATGTTACACCTAAGGTTTTTGGAATAAATTTTCCAATTTCATCAAGATGGATCTCATATTTTTCGCGTCTATGTTAAGGAGTCTTATCAACTTCACGAAAAACAACATTTTTTTAGGCGGGTCATCATGCAGACTATGTGCCTTTACTCGTAGTTATATATTCACAAATATAAATCTATTTAATTGTACACTTTTGTTTTATATCAATTGTTATATTTCTGTATAAGAGAGCTTAATTTAATGAAAACGTTTAGCTTAAGAGGATAAAGTTGCAAAGAATATTACCACCTATTATAAAAGAATAATTCTTAAAAACTACTTAGGATTAATGCTGTTGCTATAGTATAATATGATAAGTGGATTACAGGCTAATAAATTAAAAGCAATTTTTTACAAGAAGTGAGAATTTTTAATTAAAAAGGATCTTATGATAATATTTCCGGTCTCCTTCCGTTCTCAGTAGAATTTTAGTCGTAATTAATTAAGAATGCCGCATTTGGTGTCGGACCGCACTGAGCTGTCGACTGTTATACACTTGCTATTTATGAGACCTCGC
>DWGR01000043.1:0-40632 GCA_018247715.1 Heliconius burneyi
ATATATATATATATATATATATATATATATATATATATATATATATATATATATATATATATATATATATATATATATATATATATATATATATATATATATATATATATATATATATATATATTATCAGAAAGTATTTACAATTTCGAATATTAGTTCTACGTTCTAATTACTATATGAAATAAAATAATGTTGTATTTGTTTACACTTAGGAATGTTATCACAATGATCGAACATAGAAACGGAAAGTGTAAACTCTAAGCCGCCGAAATTCTTCAATCATAAAAGTGTATAGCTATAAAGCATTTATATTAAAATGTTATCATTGCAGGGAACGAAACTTAGATCGTCACGTACATGCGTTGTTTGGATCGCGACCTTCCGCATTCACACCTTTAACCTTCAGCGGCAGATCATTCCGCACAGTTGATCAAAGTGAACGAGCCTCCAGACTCTTACCGAATCCATTTTCATCTACTAACGGCCCTCCGCGACCTAGTGTGATCTCGTTTGCTAGTAGTCCCTTAGCACAACAAGATAACTCTTCAAATTCTTCACGCACTAGTATATTCCCCGCATATAGACCAGATTCACCGTCTATTTTGGATCTATCCCCCCGAAGATGGGACAGTCGCAGGATTTTCGTTTCGGTACCAAATGAAAATTCCACTTTTTCAGATAGCACTCCGACAAATACTCCGAGACCAGATGCACCATCAACTTCATCCGCGACGTCGAGTCCGAGGCCGTCGACTTCTTACTCGTCCTCTCAAACTCAATCCACACCTGTCGACGCTCAAACTATAAACGAAAGCTTAGATCTAATAAGAGACATTTTAAGAGATTCCGGCACGAGATTGTTGAATTTGATAACGAACATGTCCCTTTCCACTATAGCTGGCGGTGAGGATTACTTGCCTCGGCGGAATAGATCCTCTAGAACTCAGTCTGAAGACAACAATGAAAGTGAAACGCCGAGAGATTCTCAACGAGTCCGTCTATTTAGCTCAAGCTTGCATTCCAGCTTTTTATCGTCGAGTTCGGAATCAGATAGTGATCAATCACCAGAAGTGAATATTTTTAGAACTCGAAATTCCACCTTTAGAGAAGATAATAGAGACGTTGATTTACCTTTTGACGAACCCTCCGGTTCTAGAGATAGACCAATATACCCAGCTAATAGACTACTTCTCGGACTTGACGATCAACAGCCGCAAACTTCTAGTCGTGAAACAGGAGGCATACAAGTGTCAACTAATAGCAGCCGGTTTCGTGTGCAAACACAAAGTAATAGTGCAGGAGAAGGCCCAAGTACATCAAGGGCTGAAAATCCTGGACCATCGGATACTTCCAGTCGAAATACTAATGACTTCAATCCAAGACCTTCGACAAGTAGAGACAATTTTTGGAATAATGGATTCACGATTCCACCAAGTGAAGCTTTTAGAAAAGTTAAAGGCGGTGTAAATGCTTTACAAATACACAGCATGCAGCTAACTAATATGTGGCTTCGCGGGAATCGGACTACGATGCCTGAACTACGTAATATGTGGGAAAATTTACGCCGAAGAATATTAATCTTGCAAAGAGAAACTGGGCGACCAGATTTGCCAGGTTATTACACAAGATCACTACTTGAAAGATGTATGATGCTTACAGAAATAACGCAAAACATTACACGTTCCAACAGAAGTTCACGAAGACAAAATAATAACAATCATGGAGGTTCTGAAAGGGCTCGTAATAACGAATCACCCCAAGATAATTCATCAAACATTGGAAGTCCCGGTGAACCGGAACAAAGTACTTCCAGAGAGAGCCCAAGTGAGACACGTCCTGGTCCTCGGCCACAAATCAGGCCTAATGTGCGTGCATCTCCATCATTAAGAAGAAGGTTACAATCGAGTTATAGGTGGAGACCAGACGATGAGCTGCGACGGCGTTCGCGTAATTCTGCTGCCAGTCGCCTTTCTAACAGATACTCGAATAGACCTCGCAGAGATTACACTAGAGCAATAGAAATAAGTGCAGCAAGACACGAAATTCGTATGCGAGCAATGCAAGTGCTTTCAGTCATGTTTAATATGATGTTGATGTGCTTGGAGGAAAGGGGCCTCAGTCAGCTTATTATAAATATGCTGCGCACATTAAAAAAGGCTTTAGCTATAACATGTCTAATGTTAATGACAAATAGGAATAGTGGTCGTGCCAGCAATAGTTCGTCGCCACAGCGTGTGGATTCTTTAAACGTTATTCGTTTAGAAAACGTAGACCACACTGGTCCTGTAAACGTCGATGGTCCAGATGAATCCCCTCATCAGTCTATTTCTAGCGAAACTGAAGAGGATCGATTGCAAAATAATTCCATCAAACGTATGAAGAAAGAGACAGCTACAACATCGCAATCAGGTGCTAAGGAGAGCACTCCACGCTTAAATATGCATCCTCCTCCTCCACTACCTCCAGTAACACCTCAAATCAATGCATCCCAACGTTGGAGCAATCGACTTGCCGTGCAAATTGCTGCTGCCAATAGAAATAACTCCGCAACCGCCAGAAATAGACGTGAATTGTACATAGAGAGTAGGCGATTAAAAGCACTACATAAAACAAATCCATCCGCTCATCCGTTCGCAAAAAAGAAAGCACTACCTCCTACTTCAACTTACAGAATACCTAACTTACGTCTGCTCCCCAGCAGAGTTCGGGCAAGAGCTTCATCTAGAAGAGGCGAATCTGGTCCGGAACCAATACCTGGTCCTTCCGGAATTCTTTCTGGAAATGACTTTGAGGATGTACCATTTTCAAGATTACCACCAGATGTTATGTATGAATTTGAACATAGGATTAGTTTAATCAGAATGGCACATAGGCAAGCCGTAAGAATAAGAAATGCAGCACGGAGTAGATTTAGACGTTTACAAACCATACGTTTATATACCCCTTCGTCTGTTCGCGAAATGTTTAGCTTAAATCCGGATTTTGATAATGCTAACGACAATCGTTCACCAATGCAAAACAGCACAGATTCCCCCAATCGTAATAGACCTTACCCGACTCACGATTTCCGACCACACATACGGACCCTAACTCGAGAGCGCATTTTCTCCAGAGGGTACACAAATAGACATTCGGAGGAGTCACGACAGATCCACGCGGTCATAAGCAGCGCGACGGTGCCTTTGATGCAAGTAGGCGATCTCAGCATTAACAACCCTGACGCTCAAGGGAACCAGACGGAAAGGCTGCCACTGATTCATGAGTATTTGCAACCCATTATATTGGCCCAAGTGAGTAGGTGCGACAAATGCCTGTTGTAAATATTATTTACTAACTGCTATACATACTTAATTACTTAATTTTTGTTTATTTTAATTCAATACAAATTTATAAATTGCTCATTTTGAAAGTTATTTATATATAGAAAAAAAAAACATTATAAATATTGTTTTATGTGTATATTAACTCATTTATGTTAAATTGCAAAGAATATATAATATATATTTATATTTTATGATAGTAACTTTTATACTTTTCTTTGGAGTATACTAAATATATGCTAAATATTCATTATATAACACAAATATTTCTCGAAGCTCTTTAATCTATTTTTACTCACATTATATTAAATACCTATATCATATTTTTATGAATGTTTTTTCACTCAGAACGCAATGGTGGTAGAGGATGATCCCAACGGGGAGAATGGTGAGAGTGGTGGCGGTGGCCCTGGGGGTAGCGGGGGCGGAAGTGGAGGTCCCGGAGGTGGGGGCGGTGGTCCGGGGACCGGAGGTGGTGTCCGTGGTTTCAACATGCGTCGCATGAGCCGTATGGGGGATCTGCTGGACACTGGCATTATATCTGAGGTCCTCCCCGCCCCTTCACACCGCGTACAGGCCTGGGACTTCACAACGGGAAACACACCTGATATTGCTGATAGTAGGTTTTTTTAAGATATCATTTTTTTAAAACAAAGGACCACCTGATGGTTTGTAGTTATCTTCACTTAAAAATGAATAGGAAAGACCACAAGAGATCATTCCACAGTTTGCATGTACATGAATGACGACACTAGCGTACCACGTATAAAGATACAATCTAATCTCTAATCTAATCATCCGTCGACGAACTAGTATACTAATACGGACCGGAGAAAGAAGGCCGGAATTAACTTTTGGAGGGGATATTCCAGTTCCACAAACATTCACAAAACAATTAATAGACAATAAATCCTTAAAATTTTAATTCAGAAACAAACAGGCATGGACGATCTACTTACGTAGGTATACTTATAAATTTACATTTAAATTTATATTAATATGGATATATATCAAAATTTAAATATAGTGGGATTATAGGGTAGGCAGAGATAACCTAGGGGCCTTGTGTTAAGACACTGTTCCTCATCAAGACACTTCCGTTCCCAACCTACAACCGTCTCGTTTACAGTCGCGCGCTTGTGCCCCCTAATAAATGTTTAAAAGTCTTTGAAAATCGATGCCAACAACTTATGTAAACTGTAATAAGCATTTATATGTTTGTTACTATTTAAGCCAAGTTGTAATTCTTATACATTTCAAGGTAACTTCATAAAATCTAACTCAAATATCTTGGACATGTTTTGACACCGGGCCGATACTGATATTGAAAAAGAACGGAGGGCGTTGTTAGTGAGGGTGAATATGCTGGCTCGCAAATTTGCACGTTGCTCGATTAGTGTAAAAATAACATTGTTTAGAGCCTACTGCAAGTTTTTATTTATCGAGTCTGTGGGCTAGGTATTCACAAAAATCTTATAGCGCCCTTCGCGTTCAATACAATGACACCTGGACATGTAGTGCGTCTGGAATGTTTTCGACGGCAGGAGTTAACTGTTTCTTTGCCACAATGCGCAAAAGATGTGGCTCCTTATTACAAAGACTGCAGGGTAGCAACAACAGCATCCTAAATTTGATGTCTAGTAGATTAGACTGTGTTTATGTGAAACATTGCTACGCCATCTCGAGTGGGATGGAGAAGTAAATATTAACATAGATATTAAGATTTTATGAATACTAACACAATGAGTTATATGTTACTCGATATGTATGAAAATAAATAAAAAATAAAAACTTATCGGTTAGCGGCCAAAGCGCTTGGACAGTTTCCAAGAGGCGTGGGTTCGAGTTCCGCACGCTCAAATTTTTGTACGTTTTTTTATATATACTTAGAAATACTTAATTATTTTAGGTTCAAAGAACGTGGTAGTGCAGAGGTGCAGAATCCATAACGATGCTAGTATAGACATATCAAAGGACGGCAGGCTCCTGGTGGCCTTGCTCCCGGTACCAAGATTTAGAAATACTGCCCACTGGTTAGGTAAGTTTGGCGAGTTGTTCATATTATTCGCGATGATTAATTAATTTTAAAAAATGTGTTAATAAAAAAATATTTAATGAAATTGCGATAGATATAGAGACAGAATATAATCAGATGAAATTAAGTCTATTAGAAAACCGATTTACTGGCCTAGTTATTATATTATCGGATATCTAAATAGTAAAAATGTATTAAGAAAATGTTTTTATACGTTTTAACCCTTTAAAGAGGAACCAATGTCGATTTAGGAACTATTAATAAGGCATTTACGGTAGGGCAAACGAGCCGTGGCCACCCTGAACTTAGATTTTCTGAACTCTTGCAAATTATTCATTCAAGAACAAAATAATCAGAAGTCCTAAAATCAAATCCATAATAATTTCAGGGTGGCTACGTCTCTCCTAGTATTCACAAACATGCGTAAAACAGGGTAAGGCTTGGTTTGACTTGCTTGCAAGTGCTAATCGTGAGAATGCAGATTTCTGAACATAAATCCAAGTTTGTTATTTCACACGTTGGCGCTTATTCATTCGCGGTCATAAGATCGCTTTCTTGTTTGCCGAACTTATCGCTACAATTTTTTAACTAAGTAAAGCCACATACAAGGGATTAAACAAGTTAACCGTCATTCTAATGCACACACAAGCGTAGAAATTAGGTACTGTGTGATCGACTAGACGTGGCCGCCCGGAAGTTAGATGCAGATGGCTGAGCAGACGTGATTTTAGGATTTCTCTTAATTGTTATTATATTGTTCTCAAGGGAACAATTCGCAATAGCTCAAGGCGTCTATCTTCAGAGGGGCCACGACTCGTCAACCGTATTGTATAGCCCTATGTTGCACGACTGCAGGCGTGTACTCGCTGGAGTGGGCACGGCTTGGGCAGTGCCTGCACACGGCGGTGCTGGAACAGAGCGCGGTGTCGGTGGCGCTGTCGCCGACGGCGCGCCACCTGGCGGTGGGACTCGGCTCGCGCCGCTTCAGCTCCACGCCGCACACGCGCACCAACGCGTTCGCGCTGCTCTACCGCCTCGACCCTTTAGGTGATGCTCTTTATTTGTTTATTTAATTTTTTTATATTAGTTCGAGCCGTAACAAACTAATTGACTATGTAATAAATGCTAAGAAACTGATTTTGGCCAACTTTTAATAATTGTAGCATCATGAACTTACTACTAGTAATACGTAGTTTAGGTGAGAACACAATTATATGGTATCATCATCAAGCTTGTCTGGTCATGGAAATGAAAGAACAGAACAGAACCTGGATATTGAAATTATTCAGAGATTACTAGTAAACCACTCGAGTTTAGTCTCATGTAACTTATAGTTCCGAGTGCATTCCACAGCACTTATAGCATTTGGTGTAGAAAAATGTGTCTTTTTAGTTGTATTTCAAACTATATATTAGAGTAAACAGAGCAAGCTAGAGAGAGAGAATCTAGTTTTCTACTTTCTGTTCCTCACGCATATGATTTTTTGAGACATTGACATGAGTGTTGAGTGACAGTATTTTACGCCGAGCCTTTCCTTTTTACCAGAGCAAAGGAATCAAAATATTAAATAATTTATTCCCCCGAGTCGGAATCGACCCAGCCACCGTCGCGCTTAGTCACACTTGTGCCGTCTGTCAGTTACATTTAGTGCGTATCTTTTACATTATTTTTTAGAAATTCTATAGAAACAACAAATAACAAGCCTTAATTGGTGTATTAATAAAAAAAGTTACCATAATTACTGTGATATAATTGTGTTAAAACTGAAATATGTGAAGTTTTCTACCGTCTTTACCTTTTAGGTGAGATTTAGATATTTACGTATGTATATGTACTCCATATCCATAGTATCCTATATCCATGATTAAAATATTTAAAGTACTCACAGATTAAAGAGTTATCGTAGATTACACCAACTATGGAATGAAGTCATAATTATTTAATAAACAACTTTATAATTATATCACAAGCAATATTTTAAGGTAAAGTAAAAAAAAATCAGTTTCACGCCTTATCCCGCACAGCAGTGTAGCCAGAGGGAACCTAGTGTTAAGACATTAGGTTCCCCACTTTCTGCCGAATCCTGTAGGCATTGTGTATTGAGTGGCAGAACTTAACGCCGCGACAAGGAGGTAAAGTATAGTTAAGTATTGTATTATTGTATTTCTCTTTCCTCAAGGATCTCAGGTTTATCTAGGCTTTTGGACAGTTTCTATGAGGACACAATTCTAACACGTAGGTCTATTAGAGAATATAAAAATGTTTAAATAAATGTTATTATTATTATTATAGAAAGTTCAAACCGAACCGTTTTGGCTCCAATCAAGGAGTTGGAACAAACATGGGAGCATGGGTTCACCAGCCTCAACTGCTTACGATGGGCGCCTCAACCTGGACAGGGCCTGGTGTATGCAAATAATACCGGACAACTCATCATTATGAGTTAAAATATTAATTAATTTATATAGAGAAAGACGAAAGTATGGAAAACTCATCATAATCATGAGTTAAAAACATAAAGTGGTAAAAATATTGAAATGGTACATATAATACTATGATGGTTGTATGTTATTATGTTTATGGTTACCCTTAAACTTAGAAAAAATCTTAGAATGATCTTCCAAGTATGAACTTCTAAGTATCAAGATTTTTCATATATTTTTAATAGATAGTATCTATTAAAAGTATATGCTTCACATTTCCTATATATGCATTTTAAAATATAAAAAGGAACTGACAACAAGCACAAATAACACATGGATCAATAATTCCCGAGACTAACAATGAAAACAACATTTTTTTTGCAAATTTTTTTATTCATCAACATAATCACCATTTTAGGGTGATACAATGGTTCCAACGCTTTCTTCATTTTTCAATACCATGTTTATAAAAAAAATATCTTTCGCTTCAAAATAAGTTTCAGTTTCAGCGATGACTACCTCATTTGAGCCATATCTTTTTCCCTGGAGCATTTTTTTAAGATCAGCAAAGGTCACTGGGGGCTAAATCTGGCGAGTATGGATGTGGGGAAGCAGATCAAAGCCCAATTCGTTCAATATTGCCATTGTTTTCATCGACTTGTAGCAGGGTGCATTGTCTTGGTGAAAAAAGATTTTTTTTCTCTGCACGTGCGGTCGTTTTTTTGCGATTTCCTCCTTCGAATGCACCAGTAAGTTAATATAACAATCACTGTTGATCGATTTACCTTTTTCGAGGTAGTCAATGAAAATCACGCCATGCGTATCCCAAAAAACTGACGCCATGACTTTGCCAGCTGACTGTTGCGTTTTCGGACGTTTCGGACGGCTTTTGCCAGCTGTGCGCCACTCAGATGACTGCCGCTTCGACTCTGGAGTGTAGTGGTGTATCCATGTTTCGTCCATGGTCACGTAACGACGCAAGAAATCTTTTTTGTTGCGAGTAAATAGCGATAAACAACTTTCTGAATTATCGACTCATTGCTATTTGAATCTGATCGAAAGCAAACCTTTTTCATGCTCAATTTTTCATGAAGGATAGTAAATACACTTCCATATGATATCTGTGTCATCTCAGCAATCTCACGGAGCTTCACTTTACGATCTTTCATTATAATTTTTGTCACTTCACTCACATTTTCCGGTGTAACAGCTTCCACAGGTCTACCCGAGCGTTCCGCGTCATTTGTGTCGGTACGACCACGTTTAAACTCGGCAAACCACCGACAAATCGTTGCTTTTGATGGACAAGAGTCCGGGTAACATTTTTCAATCCATTGTTTCGCTTGCACGGTGTTTTTACCCATTAAAAAACATTGTTTTATCAGAACACGAAACTCGGTTTTTTCCATTTTTTAAACAAACTACAAAACGACTTTACTCTAACCTCGATAACTCAGCTGTTTCTGGTCCGATCGACTTAAAATTTTAACACGTTTCAAGCAACGACGTGGTTACTGGTTTACTACGAGCGTCATCTCTGGATTAGTCTCGGGACTTATAGATCCATGTATTATACATAAATATACTTTTGATGAAATTCATCACTACGTTAGTTATGTTCTTGATTATATTAAACAAATATCAAACAAAAGCGGTTTTACTAAGTCTTTAATATACATTTTCCTATTGTGTACATTGTGACAATAAAGTATGCGGAAATTTCAATTTAAAAGTCGCGCGATAACTATTTTTCAAATATATATTTTTTGTAAGTTGGTAGCACTGTCCTGACCTCTGGTACCAATTTTTAGCGCGATCTGGCAGCTAGTTTGTTGACAGCACTCAGTTTAGTAAACACACCTCAGTAGTGCGCGGCGATTTTTATAATGAATCCAGTAATTGAACAAAGAGTTTGCATTAAATTTTGTGTTACAAACAAAATTTCGTGTACGGAAACGTTGAAAATGTAGGGAGAGGTTTACGGTGAATCAATTTTTATCAAAAACACAAGTTTATGGTTGGTACAAAGTGATCAAAAACGGCCGTACCGACATTGAAGATTTGCCTCGTTCCGGACGACCTTCAACCTCTTCAACCGATAAAAACATTGAAATTGTGAAGAAAACTGCTCGAAAATCGTCATACCAGTGTTAGAGAGTTAGCACAAGACCTTAAAATCTATCGAGAGTCGGTTCGTTTGATTTTAGTAGACATGAGAAAGGTCGCTGGCAGACTTGTTCCAAAGCTGAATTTCATGTAAAAAAAGCATCGTGAAGAAGCCTCTTTAGACACGCTGGAGTGTGCCAATGCTGATCCCTCATTCATGGAACGCATCATAACTGGCGATGAGACACGCGTCTACGAGTATGACTTGCCAACAAATCAACAATCATCGAAATGGCAGACCAAAAACTAGCCAAAACCGAAAAAACCGCGCCAAAGAAAGTCAAAAGTGAAGGTGATGCTCACTGTTTTCTTCCATATTCGAGGTGTGATCCACTATGAATTCCTTCCGGAGGGACAAACAGTCAATAAGGAATACTATTTAGCTGTATTGAACCGTTTGCGCGAGAAAATCCGTAGGAATCCGTGGATTTTGCATGACGATAATGCACCATCGCATGGAGCTCACGTCGTGACCAAATTTAAGACCAAAAACTCCATAAATACCATCGATCAACCACCGTACTCACCAGACCTAGCTCCGGCCGACTTTTTCCTGTTCCCTAAACTCAAATTGCCACTCCGAGGACACCGTTATGAGTCAATTGAAGACATAAAAGAGAATTAGACGCGACAAAAAAAAATATTTTATTTACAATTTCCGGATACTTTATTGTCACAATAAACATTCTCTTTGTTTTACCTTAAACCTCCTTCGTGTGTTCTTTAATCGTGATATTTGAAGTGATTAGTGCTCAATTGGCACGTTCGGAATTCGAAATGCCATAAATAAAGAATATAACATACATGTAGACAAATATTAAGTGAAAAGTAAAAATTAATATGACACGAAAATATTTTTTTTATATTCAAAATTTAACTTGACCCCATTGAGATACAACTCTAATATGTTTATTTAATTTTAAAATACTATATTTTTCGTTGAATATATTCGTAGCACATCGTAAAACAATTTTAAACTTCTAATATTTAATGTAAATTTTACAACTTACATCCGTTAAAAAAATACAAAGTAGTAATTACATTGTGAAGCCATACAATAAGATAAATAATAAACCCATTTAAAGAATATGTTTGAATCTCAATTTACATGTTAACTGACTCGTTTTTATTCGTAAATTCCCAAAAATGAACATTCTTTATTATATACTCGTATATTATATAGGAACATCGTTGTATAACGCCTATTGGTTGGGGATTTTGTTCCCATTCGGGGGAAGGATTATATTAAGATTACCGCCCGTCAAAACACAATGTCGTTAAAAAGTAAGAAAACGGAGTATCTAACTTCAGTACCAATATCTTCAGTACCTTCTGCCTATCTTAATATGCGGAGAAAAAGCGTGAAGTAGCAAAAAAATTAAAAATGTACATTCTCAGTTTTAAAATCACATAAACCACAACTGACAAAGTTAGTAAGTAAACAGCGAAAAGAGGGATTAATTCTCTGAATATTTTTTTTACCGTAATATTTCGTACTTGGGTGTATAAGACTTTTTTTCATATGTATGAGCATTGATTTATCAGCCAATTGTGATTGGATTTTGATGGTTTGTTTTTTATTTTACGACTGGTTTGGATATTCAAAAATATAATATCATGAACAAACAAAATGAATGAGTAAAATTCTTACACGATATTGAGTGAATGATTGTTTAGTAATAATTTAAAATTTTGCACAATTGTATGCCTTTTAGTATGTGGATGCAAGATGTAATGTACTGGTAGCTGACAACTGACGTTTCATTTAAAATTTGTAAAGTACCAGAACATAAACCTTTGCCATCGTGCTGCTTCATTTTTTTATGCTCATAAAGGTATGCTCATAATTTTATTATAAATATATGAAATGAACTAAAACCTGAGAAAAAAAAACAACCTAAACAACAAAGCTAAGAATCCTGATATTCATTTAACTGAACTAATTTTAGTGAAATTGTAAATTATTTTAGATAAGGGTTAAAAAACTTATCATGTTTTCAAAATAATAAAAATTATCGAATAGAAACCAATAGTAAAATTGAGTGTATTTTTTTTATTATTATATCATAAGTAATAATAAAAAAACATGCATTGCATCCACATACTAAAAATCATAAGTCTTTATATTATAATTAAGAAAATTATATTGCTAAAAAAAGGTTTGCCAGTTGTAAATTGCAACGGCAATTTATTGTACAGTTAAAAATTAGTGTTCTTAATATAACTGATCTCGTTGCATTATGCGGTATATAATTAATTGTAATATAACACTAAATTCTAGTTATTCATACTGAATATTATATTAAATTACGTCTATTAGTTTATATTTACCCTTTACCCAATCACATTCGTGTTGTAGTGGATATTGAATTAAATAGTATGTATTATAGAATTTTCAAACATGCAATGTTTTACGCATATGAGATTTTGTTTATACCAAAATATACGAAACTACCATTAAACATTCTTTATTTATATTTCTTGTTTTAGTGCAATTCGGAATCTTAATCAAGAAATGTTTGTTAAAGAAAAAAAATTAACGTTATTTTTTTTTCAAATTTAAAGTTATTTAAGTCTGTATATTCCACTTAAAATCTTTTTAAACACAACACTGAAAAATACGTTATATGAATAAGATAAAATTGTGATGATTTTTGTAACTGTGGAACATATAGAAGTTTTTTTTTTATTAAATTTTAAATATTTTGTTGGTACATTATCTTTTGTTCACTTTGTCGCTTACAACTATACTGAGAATTTAATTTAATACTTAACAATTAATATTCTGTAGTGAAATATAGGAAATTTTACTTATCTATTTTCAACACTGCCCTGTGTACCCGAATTTTGTGTAAGAATATATATAAAAATGCATTTCTTTTTAACAATTTTATGGCTTAATTTACTATTGTGCTGAAATAATGTAAATACAACTGTTAAAATAATATCGTAATACCTAATATTTGTCACTAAATTAAGATTTCGGGGTTTTGTTTTAGAAAACATTTTCCAGCATTCTGTTTGCTACAATTATCAGAATATTCAATAAACTAAACAAGCCATGAAGAAATTACTTTTACAATTTATTAAGTTATCCTATTAAATTGTTTTGTGAAATGTAATCGTCTTTATTTTTATAGCGTTTAATAATTAGATGTAGATAAACATTATTTATCAAGAAAATAGTCGTTTTGTGTTTCCTTGTGCGTAGCATGGCTTCAATTTGTGTAAATATTTAACGCCTGTTTTGTTTTTTACACTTAGAAAATCTATTAAATTCTATTTTTCTGCGTTGAATATATTATATTTAAAATTTCAGTCGTTCATATTTTAAACTACGAGCATTTAGTTTGTAAACAAAATTATAAATTGGAATATTTAAACCAATTTACTTCTTAGATTATGCAAAGCTATTGGTATGTATATATGTTTTTCTTTGTGATAAAAATAAAATGTTACTTTTCAAACATATGTATAGTTAACGATAAGTCCAGGTGTACAGCAAATTGCTTGTCTAATAAAAAAACTGTAATAGTAATAAAGCAATTTTACTAATTTGGTGTCTTATCTTACTCCACGCATCCTTTTTATCGCACAGGATATGTCTATTATTTAATTGTCTTTGTTATTAGTTTCACATTGTAATCCGCATATGACAAACAGGCTAGAAAGAGGGAACCTAGTGTAAAAAAATCCCCGTTTACCACTTTCCGTACAATTGTCGAGACATTCGTGATGACAATGAAACATAACTTAAGGCCTTGCAATGTCTCGCCAAACCAAGGAAATTACAATAATTCAATCTATTTAGTGGCCATCAAACCCACAACCCTCACATTTCCAGCAACACGTGCTGCTACACCACGATGGCCTTACTACGTTTTCAATTCTGAGGAAACAGAAAAAAAAATTAAACAAATTAAGAATGATACAAATATTTTATTCAGTTTCAAAAATGTGACTGCATTAATGACACTGACTAAATAAAGATAAATTTAAAAATATAGGATAAAGTAATTTCGACAATACATACAAAAATATATGTGAAAAATTGCAAATCCTATTACAATGTTTAAGCACTTACGCGGAACTTTCTCAAAGTAATGTCGTACACAAACAAGGAACAATATTACTATCGCATAATAAATAACCAATACTGATAATATATAAAATATATTTTCCTTCTTTATTCAACAATCTATACTTCTGACATTGAGAGTACAAAATAAACAAAAATAAGATGTCATATTTACAAGTCTTAGATCTCGACTTTCCCATTTTCGACGCCAATGTGGTCTAATGCCATCAATGGTTGATTGTGATGTGATAAAATATACTATTTCCATTGTGACTTAGGAACTGTCACAAAACACGTCAAAAAAACTAAGTGGAAACCATAAAAATAATTCTAATTTCTACAAATGGTTCAAAAAAAATTATAATTTGCTTGTAGCACTTGTAGTTTCATCCCTGACTGATCACAGACCGAATGTAACTCCAGCCTCCAGCGACCCTCTGGTGACTTAGAAGCGTTTATATATAATAGCATCTATAACTAACTTCTTTTTGAGGAGGAAGTGGCGTTTTTATTAAAATGCAATAAAATAAATGTTAGTGTTCTGATGGCTTCAGCTCTTTAATTTGCTTTATTAGATAAGCTTTCTCGTCGTTGAACTGTTCGTCCTCTGAACGGTCTGTGTGGAACTTGGTAAGGAAATCTACCAGTTTGTCCTGATTTCTAAGCAAAATGTCCAATATTGGTTTAGGTTTATTAGGATTTGCTACAAATACCTGTAAATGATTAAATATATTTATATTATTCCTTAATGCTTTAAAGAATAGCAAAAAATAATTACATTTTTTTACTACTATGAAAGCTAAACAAAACTTTTGTAATTTCGTTGTATAGAGAAATATATTTTTTAATTAAAGATAAAGTTCTTATTTGTAAATATATCTCGTATATATAATTTTACTAAATCTAACAATTTTAAGATCATATTTAAATTAGGGTACAGCCACCAGTAGTCAGCCTTTTAGTGGAAAGCGCAAGTTTAAATATGTATAGAAAATTATCAAAAATAGTAATCAAAAACCTTTTGTACTCATTGACTTAATTATGTATTAAACTTTCTTATGAAATCTTCGTATTTTCTTATTAAGTACTAAAAATAAAGTATTTATCAACTTAAGGCACATTTCCACATTGCACTCCGCCATTACAACCCAGTACTCGGCCATATTGCTACCAATAGTCAGCCTCTCCTGAGATCAATAGTTTTAAGCTTAATTATCTATTAACTTAATCAATTTAATTAAATAATAAGACCTTAGTAGGTACTCTTATATCACAAGTGACTAAATTAACTTATACATCATTAAAATCACTATTTAAAAAAATCTCAAGTTCTTCATTTCTAAAGGTTTCTCTACGATTAATATTTTTTTTTAGAAGTATATTTTCTTTATTAGTTTTTTTCGCAGGAGTTCCAGGTGTTATGAGTATATCACTGAGGATTTTAATCATATATGGTTTAGCTTCCACTAAATCACAGTTAGTCTGCTCTACTTCTTCTGCTATATCAATCATATCATTTAATTTTCTTTTCTTAGTGCTTTTTACAATGAATTCTGGATTAGAATCGTCATGTTTTTTCTTTGTAGTAAGTCTTTTCATTTTACGCTTAGTAGAATTCATAGCTTTATTCTTCTTGTTTTCATTTATTTGTTTCTGATTTTCGTCTTTATTTATTTGGATATTTCTCGGCGAACGAATTTGTATCACAGAATCAGATGTTGGACAACATGTCGACTCCCTTCTTGAGATCGGAGAGTTATCTCCGATGGCAATATTGAATTGTTATTGTCTTCGAACGTACTTACATGACTATCATCCTCCAATAAATAGTTATTAAGAAAAGTGAGATCGCTAAATGCTAAATTATTTATATTACTAGTATCAATATCTAGTATTTCCGATTGTGATGTATTTATTCTACTTTTATCATCTTTTTTACTATTTATTCTGGTTCTATCACATTCTATTTCAGTCTCTTTTTGGTATTTATTTTCTTCTTCAGTTCTTATTACGGAAAATTTTTCTTTGGCTCCATTTTTTTTAGTTTCTTTGATAATAGGATTGGCATTGGTTACTGTCAATCCAAGTTCTGTTTTTTCCTCAACTATTACACTTTATTCATTATCTTCAACTTATCTCTCTGTAATATTTTTGCTTTCTGAATTATTTAATCTGTCAATGCGTTTCGCATTTTCAACAATTTAGAGTACAACGTTCACATCAACACTTCTTGCAATCAAATCATTGCCCAAATGTCTTATAACTTTTACTGCAATGTCAAAAACTCCTTTTTTGAGAGTACTTTGTGAAGTTATCTTGCTGGTAGATGCTTTCTTTTTCTCTGAAGTATTTTGCTCGCATTTTGAATAATCTACTGCACTTGGGTCAAATGGAAAAAGGCCACACTTACGGAATCCATTTTTGATGACTTTTTTCAGAGATTCTTTACTTAATACTTTTTTTAACATTGGACAGGATGAAGATTTTGTCAATACAGTTTTAGCGTTTTGTGGCTATGAACATCAATCATGAAAATTTTTCGCCCATTCAGATTTTAGTGGCTTAAAAACGCTAACATCTGCTGGGTGCATCAGATGTGTTGTATTGGGTAGCAGTGCGTACAAAATTATATTATTGTTGTGGCAGTTTTTACTAATCATGTGAGTTTTGTGGCCGTCGACAAACACAAGCACTGGTTTTTTCACTTTGTTTTCATCTATCCACCTAGATAGGCATTTAGAAATGTAATAAGAAAATGTCTGCCTTCAACCAACCAGTGTCAGATTTACCGAGGAACCAACCACCAGGCATGCTATTTATAACATCTTTGGGGGGTCTGATGCACGGGAAAACTACACAGGGAGGTAAAATATCGCCCATAGCGGAAAAAAAAGATAAAACGGTGACTGCTTCCTTCTCTTGGCCCTTTGTATTTGGTATCCATTTTTATATCCTCGGGGTGCTCTGACTTTTCCAGTTTTTGGGCAAAGCATGAAGCTTGTTTCGTCACCGTTTAGTATTCTTTTAAGGTTTTCTCAAACCAATTTCTAATACTCTCTTCAGAGACTACTGCTCTTCCCTTTGAAATAGCTTCAGGTGTTCTCATGGAAAACATATTGTTATGTTTGAAAAAAGAATTCATCCACTTTTTGCCTGGTCTTCCATTTAATAAGGGATTGTGCCTGCCGTCTTCAATCATCATGTCCTGGACAGTGTTAAAAAAAATTGTCATGTTTCTTTCCGAAACCACAAGTTGCAATATCTTTTACCCACGTTGCAATTTTCGCTTCTTCTAGTTTATTGAGGACGGAGTTAGGACCCATTTTTCTAGGACCTTCAGGAACTCGAAGGTGAAGTGTCTTGAATTGTACCTCGAGGAACCCCCTAGTTTCTACTAGCTTCTCTAATTGGCATGCCATTTCTGATAGTGTCTAAAGCTTGGGTTAGTTTGTCTTCAGGGTAGTGTAATATGGGCCTCGAAAGAGACATATGGAACTGAAACCTATAAACAATGCCAAAAACTTGGTAAGTAGGTGCTTATTAAATTAATTAAAAAATTAAGCAGCGTAAGTTACTGACAGCTGAGCACTGGGTCCACCCTCGCCAGTACTCAGCCGTGATTCGAACGTATCTAGTTAGGCAGCCAACTACTGGGTTTTTGATGTAATTATGCATGACATGGCTATACTGAATAAAAGAGTAAATTTCCAGCTTTAAAATGATACCAATAAGAGTCCGACTTAAAAAAAAGCATAAAATCCAGTATTCAGCCGGGGGACGGCCGAACACTGGTTTATGTACAAGAAACGCATACCCAGTAGTCCGCCACCTCGTTATTTAAATAAGTATAAAGAAACTGTTCTATTACTTATTTGATTTTGATGAGAAAAATGTAAGTACACTATATTTTAATAAAACATGATATAAAAGTTAATAAAAAATCACAATAACTCACCTTTTTTTCAGACACTTCCCACTAAGAAAATTATTGTCTTGTCTCGACAAGTGACAAAGTCGCAATGAACTCAGATTACAGTTTTATTCAGCCACATAGCGTCATTGTGATGTTCCGAATCGATCAATAAGAAGACAAAGCTTTTTTTAAAATTTACTAATTGGTTGATTTGCAATAGAATGCTATTTCTAAATGTTATTAGCTGGAAAAGGCCGACTACTGGTGGGAGGCTGATTACTAATGCCCATACCCTAGGTTTATTTTTCTTACAAGGTTAAGCAGCATGTGACAAACAATGACGTCAAACGATAAACTAGAAATAATGAAAGTTGCGTCGTACTTAGTAACTAAGTTTTCATCGTGAAATGACAATTTTTACGTCGCAAAAACAAAGCTCAAACATTTCATCATTTTAAAATAACAATATTGACTCAATCAATATTTCATCATCAAGCAATCTTTTAACGAAAACTGGATGTCAAATACAAATATGTAAAATATACTATCCTGTCTTAAAAATATTTTACAAGTATATTTAAGACAGGATAGTGCATACTACACTAACAAGCTACACTAACAACTATAAGTGAAAAAAATATATATGCAAATATATTATAATTTTTTACATTACCTTAAAGACATGGAAAGCTTCGAATTGAATGTTGCGCGATTTCTCTTTAAGCATATTCATCATAAGCTTAAGGTTATCAGGGTTCGTAATATAGCGTGTCATTATAGAAAAATTGTGTCGATCTAAAAGTAGTTCTCCAAGTAGTTTTAAGCTCTGCCGTCGAGTGACATAATTTTCGGAATTTAATAGACGCTGGTAGTGACTAAACACTTTATCATAATTTGCTTCTAAAAACTCGGCACATAATATTTTATGTCGAGTTAATAATTCCTGAGGAACAAAAATTTTAACATAATTTTTTTCCGTTATATTGATGCAATGAGATTGTCTCATCTGTTTAATTAAACATCCAATTCTCACTCTTTAGATTTTTTGTGGCATTAAGATATCCCAATACTGGGTAAAATTTAATGTGTTAACATTGTTTTTTTTTGCAAACTTCACTATATGCTAGAAGTGCGTGAAGATATAAAAAACAATTTGATACATGATTATAAAAATATTTGAAATTTTTGAACTGTCAAAGAGAAACATATCCCTCTGGCTAAACTAGAGTTAGTCTAAGTATGAGCAAGAATTATGTTATTAGCTATATGTATATAGCTCTGGATTGCCTGTTAAGTGGCGGAACATCAGAGTGAAGAAGTAAAAATATAAATTTAAATAAAATTAATTGTGAGTGGGGATTGAACCAACAACTAGTCGCACTTCGCGCCCCTGCGCCACAACTGGCCTCTTTTTTGACTGAATATTGTTTTATTTTGGCTGTAATACATAATGGTTCTATTTCCAATTGAGCAAAGAATTTTTTTCTACTAACATTAAATTCTTTATGCCTACAAAACTGCATCGCGAAAAGCTTGAAGTTTATTAGTATTACAAATAGTTTTTAAGCTTTTACTTTAGTGCAATGCCATGATTACATATTTAGCACATTTTAGTAAAAGGTTGTTTTTATTCATACTCGTATAAAAAAAATGTTTAAATAATTAAGTTACAAAAAAATATATTTGCAATTATAATGGAAAAATTGTTATGTTAACATGTGGGACTCTTAAAATATACAAAATATATTTATATATTCAATCTGGAAGTTTCCCTGTTAAGTGCATCTTAACGGTATGGCAGAGGAAACTGTTATTAAGACACTCTGTTTCTTTTAAGACATATCTATTCCCCAATTAAAATTTTAGAGATATTGTGTGTTGAGTTCCAGAGGCAACACAGCGCTTAAAAGCGCTCATTGCCAGAGCAACAAAATAAAAATATTTAATTTCCTTGAGTGGGAATCTAACCCACAACCTGTTATGTATACAGTTGCAGTTGTAGTCCTATCAATAAATAATACAGCAAAGACAAACCTTAAAAGTAGAAAAGGCATCAGAGGCAATATCAAAAGTGGATACTTCTACATAACGGAAAAAATTGTAAAAGTCATCTGAATACAACATTATTTTGGCTAGGGCTTCATATCTAGCACACTCTCGTAGCATAGTACCACAGTTGGAAGCAATTTCCTGGTGTTCATATCTACAAGTTGATTAGTTTTTTAAATAAGAACAAAGAAATATGACAATAATCAAAGTTTCAACATTTGATTCTCATGTAGGGGAATAATTATTTTGATTTGCTTGCTCTGGTAGCAAAACAAAGTGCAAAATTCTGTTCCATCGCTATGTTAAAAATTTAAAATATGTTTTTAATACATATTTACCAATATTTATAAACAATGCTTCTTACCCAGACATCAAAGTGAACAATATTTCTGGCTTAGTACAAATATATTCAACTGTAGGTGAGCGAGTGCCAATTTGACGTCTAAGAACATTGTTGAAAACTTGGGCTACATCCTTCTTGCCTTCAAAATCAATACGATTTAAATTCTAGAAAGGAATATTAATTAAAAATATAATACAAAATATATTTAGGGTATATATTAGGTATTATAAATGGTGTTACTTGGATTAATAGCAGCAGCAGATTTGTATTATAAAGCTCTTGTGCAAGTTGGGCTACAATGATATCTGTTTGTGGTTCTGCATCAGAGGTACCATAGAGCATATTCTTGATCAAGACCTGTATTATAAAAACATATATTATTTTCAGTGTTCATTTAATTACACTAACTATAAAATAATATATCTTACCAAATTTTTGCTAACATCTTCTTGGGCCTTTTCAGCTTTTTTATCACCTCTTTCTAACGCTGTAACAGCATCTTTTAAAGACCTTACTAACTCCGCGGGGCTCTTCTGAGATTTCCCAAAAAGAGGCATAGTATTGGAATTACCTTAACGATAGATCTTTGTAACAATCGTCTACATAAGATTATACCTGCAATGAACATCAATAACTAAAAAGGATTATCATAAGATCGCAGCACTAAGTACATGCACTTGATGTTCACTAGAATGCAAGAGAAATAAAAATTCGATTTGACTAGTTTATAAAACGTTCGCCAACCTGGCACTATATTAATGGACATTAAATATATCTAATAATGGATCAAAGCTCTCCCGATATAGGTTAATAATATGAAATTTCACTCACTGTCTAATATTTAATAAAATAAAATTATATCTAGCACAGCACAGGCGAAGAAACGAACAGCTGTGATGTCAATACAAATATTGCCAGCTACTTAAATTAAAAGTCATAGTTAACAGGTAAACAATAAAATAACAAGGCTTGTGACAAAATGTGTTTAAATTATTATTATATATTTTTTTTAACTATGCAAATTATATGTGGCAGTTGGTGGATTTCTCTCGCATATCTGTTATGAGTACCCGCTCTTCTGTGGGATTTCGTGGTTAATGTCGGCACAAGTAACCACAATTTGTCATATTACGAATTAATTATAACACCGTAATCAATGTGATTTTCCATCACCGTGATTTTCCATCTCCGCGCATAAATATGCGCGGTTTTGGGGTGGGCCATTGGCCCGGTGAGTTTTTTATTTTTGGATGGAATGATAGAAAATGAGGGGTAATGAGCAAGATGCCACCTGGGCGGTCAGTCCAGCCGGGTGAGACCCTCGGTTGCCCGAGGAAGGCCCAGCTTAGACGATCAGCGACAAAGGCGGCAGCTCAGGAATCAGGGAAGTAGGGACACGGTCTCGGGGGAATCTTCTCTTGTCTGGTGGTCTCATGTGCTACGGCGCAATGAGTCTGAGGTGGTGGTGATCCGACGCATCGGTGTGGCTAAACATATTGCTTGCTAAGCGGCTAACGTGCTCTTCCAGGCTCTCGATTCGGAGGTCTCAGTGCAGACCGAGGTGCCTGGGTGATGCACCTGCAGAATCTCGCGTTGGTTCGGGCTGGCCAGCGCATACCAGGCCGGAACTGCGTATACTAGGTGAGGGCGGATGTATGTCTTATATAGCGAGATCTTGGTTCGTAATGGGAGACGGGAACGGAGTACCGGTCACAGCAAAGCGAGCGCGACTCTCGCGGCCTGCGAGGCTTAGTGAATGTGCGCTGTCATAGAAAGCCTGTGGTCGAGGACGACACCGAGGTAAGTGGCCTCGGTGGACCAGCTGACGCGTTGGCCCTGAATGACCAGTGGATGAGGCTCCTTGAGACCCCCAAAGGCTTGGGTCTTCGCGACGTTGATGGTCAGCCTGCAATCCGCCAGCTAATTCGGCAGCAGATCGAGGGTCCTCTGGAGCTTAGTTGCAGCGTGGGTGATGTTGAGTAAGCCATCAGGGCGATGTCGTCCACGTACAGGGCAAGAGTGGATGGCTCGTCGATCGTCACGTCGTCGGTATTCAGAGTATACAATACAGGGAGAGCGCACTACCCTGTGGAACCCCTGCGATGATCTTATGGCTCTTTGGAACTTCATCTTCCACTCTCACGCAGAAAGTCCTGTTCTGGAGGAATGAGGACAGAACCTTAATCAAGTGGTGTCCGTCTGGAGCAGCTTAAGATCGGGGTGCCAGACCCGGTCAAATGCGTTAGCGACGTCGACAAACGCCGCTGCCACTTTCTCCTTTTTGTTGTACGCCGCCGTGATGTAAAGGACCACTCTGGCTGCCTGTAGAGTGGTCGAGTACTCTCCTCGGAAGCCAAACTGTTCGTGGCGTGGTTGTAGGAGCGGCCGCAGGAGTGTCAGGAGCAGTTGTTCGAACAGTTTGTCTAGACTGCTAAGAAGTGAGATGGGGCGGTAGCCCTCTGGGTGCCGTGGATTTTTGCTGGGCTTAGGGATCATTATGGCCAGGCCCTCTTTCCACGCCCTGGGAAAGTATCCCAAGCGTAAAATAGCGTTAAAGAGCCTGGTCAGTGCTGCATAGGTCCTGAAGGGGAGGTGACGGAGGGCTCCGTTGGTGAACCCATCGTGTCCTGGGGCCTTCCTGGTCTTTACTCTGCCAGCAGCCTTTTTAATAGTCATCGGGGAGAAGAACGGTGGAGCAGGCAATGGGAGTGGTGGACAAGTGACTTGCCGCGCCACATCTTCTTCCATATGGAGGTGTTTCGTGGGCTGCAGACTGGAGTTCGGGCAGAACTGGGTGGCGAGGTAGTCAGCCAGGATGTCCGCTTTGTCCGCAGGGTCGTATCGGAGAGAACGGTCCTGGTGATATAACGGCCTCACCGGTGGTTCTTTTGTCGTTGTTGGTGGTTCTTTTGTCGTTGTTGGTCGTGAGTTGGCGGCAGAGCTTGTAGAGGGACGGATGGTCTGTGCTGGCAACCGCGATGCGTGTTTCCCAGCATTCGGCAGCCACGTTGTTTAGCTCAGATTTAATTGTTTCTCTCGTCCTCTCGTCCTCTGCCATTCGGCGTGAGTTCTCCTTTTACGCTCGAATCGCAGCTTGATCTGACGTGCGATGGATGGCAGACGGCGCGTGGTTGGCGAGCGGGACGCCTCGTTCATGGCGTCACGAATGGAGGACGCCAAGATGTCCTCTAGGCGGTCAACGCTCTCCAGGGTGTCTAAAGGCTCAAGGTTGGGTTTGGAGTGGGCCAAGATGTGCTGGATTTGTTCCCAACAGATCGGCCCCTTAGATGACGGAGCTCTGGCTAGGTTAGTAGTTAGTTAGTCTAGTTAGCACGTGACAGTGACTAACACGGGCAGATGGTCCGAGCCGATGGCGGTAGGGAGTATAGCTACTCCAGCTAGATGGCTTCCAGACCTCGGTGCACCACGAGGTCAATCGTGTTGGGTTGGAAGGCAAGGTTATGCGAAAAGTGTGTGGGCCTATCACCTCGTGGTTACCAGGGTAGATTGAGGCGGTCGAGAGAGCAATGTTCATCGACTCGCTCCTTAAATAGCGGTGCATAATACTAACTCCGTCGAGCGCCAACAGACTACGCTGGCGTTCCGGAAGCGCCACAACACTACTGATTCTGACATATATATTTATATACATTGTTGATTATCTTACACAATATATTTAACACTTAAATTTTTAATATATTCATATATATATTTGTTTTATATCCTGCGTTCAATTAGTGACAATGATGAAGGTCGAATAATATTAATTATTATAGTCCAACAAAACTTTTATTATATATGGGATGCACGCGCGGTAAATTACGCGAGGGCTCGCGAAGAATCGTCGCGGCGTGTGACCGGCCAGTCACAACATTTATTTTGTTCATTACTATGAAATATGAATATAATATGATATAGCGTCTTACATACAAAATGGTGTTGTAAAACATATTTATTTGTAATATTATAATAATTAATAGTAGCTTTGTGCCACTGCGTTTCGCATTAGATAATGCCGGGCTCCAGCGCCCAACCACCCCAAAAGCTGGCAATGCACCAGTAGCTCCTCTGGTGTTATGCGGTGTCGTGGGCGGCGGTAATCGCTTACTATCAGGTGACCCGTACGCTCGTTTGCCATGCTTTTTCCATAAAAAAAAATCGCTTACTATCAGGTATCCCGTACGCTCGTTTGCCATGCTTTTCCCATAAAAAAATAAATAAATTAGTGTTAGCTTAAGCAACATGCAAAATCAAGTTGTTGATAAGCAAATTTGAAAATTAAATTGCAAAAAAAGGATTGAAATTATTATAATGGGGCCACGTACAAATCTTCTTCAATCCAAATTCAATAAAAAAAATACAGTAGAATTGATAATCCCTTTTTCTTACAGAAGTCGGTTAAAAAAAAATATTTTTAAAAAGTAACTGTAATACGGTATTACATAAAAGAATAAAAATTATAATTCATGCCAAAAAATAAAACGTTAATTAATGCATTCAATAAAGTTAAAAAAATTAAATTGAAAACTATAAAAGCAAGCAATCAAAATGGTAAAAGGCATTTTTGTTTACAATTAATTATATTCTTGTTTAAACTATGTAGCATTTAGACGGACTATATTTACGGTAATCTTCTGGCAATAGAATACGCCGCCTTCCGTAGCCAGAAGATGCGGTCTATGGATGGAGAAATCTATGTCTAATAGTGGCTGAAGATAGGATGACGATATCATGATAATAATAATCTAATAAGAGGAAAGATTTACATTTAAAATATAAATTAAAATGAAAACATACATTTATATTTAGAAAGCATACAGTACCGACGGCGGGACAAGGGTCCAGGCCATTGGTGGCTTGGGCTCCAGATTAAGGAATCTCCGCTACTGAAGTAATAGTACCTTCTCCGATTCTTGATCCCACATTTGAGCTAGATAAACTTTTAAGATGTTGGTTGTTACATATCTATATATGTACCTTAATATAAGACAATAAATGCAAATATCTTTTGTATCGATTGCATTAATTTTTATCAACTGGCAATGCGATATACGTATACACTATACAAACATATGTCAAAATCAAAAAGTGATGGAATAGAAGATTCCACAGAGCGTGTAAAGTAATTTAAATTCGCAAACGTGGGCGGTGAGATACATCTTAGGTTTTAGGTTGTAGTTAATATCATATTTTGTACTCTATATATAATAAGAAGAAATGGCTGAGGCAAGCGAAAAGATTTCAAAAAAGTGAGTATAGTGTGACGAAATAAGACAATATGTTTATTTTGAAGAAAGCATTGCCAATTTTGGCGCACAGAAACCTAAATTATTTAACAGAATCTGTAAAATACTCGTCTGCATTAAATACACGGTTGGTTTAATTCCTAACATTAACAATACTGTATTGGACATAGCGATTAATATCTATAAATTTGTAGTGAACTCAAACGGAGGCTAAAAGCCGAACAAAAACTAAAAGAGAAAGCTGAGAAGGTAACTCAACAGCCACCTGTTATTGCCGAAAAAAAAACAACAAACCCAGAAGAGGAAATTAGCCCTAATGAGTATTATAAACTTCGATCAGGAGCAGTTGCAGCTCTTAAACAAGGAGCTAAAGAAGATCATCCATATCCTCATAAATTTATCGTTACTATTTCTTTAGAAGAATTTCTTGAAAAATATAATAATTTAGGCAATGGAGACGTGTTGGAAAACATTTCCGTATCTGTGGCTGGCAGAATTCATTCGATAAGAGAGTCTGGAGCAAAACTTATATTTTATGACTTAAGGGGAGAAGGAGTAAAACTACAGGTATATATTAATTTTGCATTCCATATGCCAGTTCATATTTCTTATAATGATGAATACTAACTTTTCTTATAGGTCATGGCTAATGCCAAACTATATGAATCCGAGAAGTTTGCTAGTGACACCAATAAACTTAGACGTGGGGATATAATTGGTTGTATCGGGAATCCTGGTAAGACCAAAAAAGGAGAACTTTCAATAATACCAAAAACTATAAAATTGCTGTCTCCCTGCTTACATATGCTACCACATCTACACTTTGGCCTAAAAGACAAGGAAACCAGATTTAGGAAGAGATATTTGGATCTAATTTTAAATGACAGAGTAAGAATAATCATAATATTCTGTATACTGTGTACTTTTTGTGATAATTATTTATATCAATAATCATAATGGTGATATATTGTTAAGTTTAAATTTCGTTTTTTCATTCAATAATGAATATAAAAAAAATCTTAACTTTAGGTCAGGCAAACTTTCTATGTAAGGGCAAAAATAATTTCTTACGTAAGACGATTTCTGGACAATATGGGCTTTTTAGAAATAGAGACACCAATGATGAACATGATACCTGGAGGAGCTACAGCAAAACCTTTTGTAACTCACCATAATGACCTTGATATGGATCTTTACATGAGAATTGCCCCAGAATTATATCATAAGATGTTAGTTGTGGGTGGATTAGATCGTGTGTATGAAATTGGAAGACAGTTTAGAAATGAAGGTATTGATTTGACCCACAATCCTGAATTCACAACATGTGAGTTCTATATGGCATATGCTGATTATCACGATCTGATAAGTATTACTGAAACAATGATATCTGGGATGGTAAAAAGTATCCATGGTACTTACAAGGTAATATTTCATATAATTTGAATCTTGTGATTTACAATTCAAATTTCTTCTCATTTGCTTTGGACCAGTGGTCCCTAGGTAAGTATTCAAAAAGAAAAATCTTTTATTGCGGGTTTGAATTACTAACAAGGTTAGTTTTCAATTATATTCACAGTAAAAAATACATGAATAACTATTTTTCTGAAATTTAGAAGAAAATAATTAAAACTAGACTTATAATTATAACTAGACTAAGTGGTTTAAAAAAGCAATAAAAACATTGTGACTTTTTGCTTGCAATACTGTACCTAGGGACCATTGATATATGGCTCAATTCAAGAACCTCTGCTGGGTTTATCAATAAAAAGGCCATTGTGGCGGACACAAGTGTGTGGTTTAGATTCTCATCTGGGGGAATGAAATATATAATATATTCATTTCTTCACAGTGATTTCTGCCACTAAACAGGAAATGCCTTAGTAATTCAGATGAAAGTGGACAATGGATTATCTTAAGTTTAGGGTCCCAGGTTCCCTCTGCCTTGACTGCAATGTGCAGTATACAATGTGCAGTATACAGAGTGAATGAATAATTTAAAACAAACAAGGACACTTTTTAGGTAAAATATCATCCAGATGGCCCTGAAGGTGAAGAACTGGAAGTAGACTTTACCCCACCGTTTGCCAGAGTGCCAATGATTGCCACACTTGAGAAAGTTCTAAATGTGAAGCTTCCACCTGCAGACAAACTGGATACAGCTGAAGCAAATGCTATGCTCAGCCAATTATGTGAAAAACATGAAGTAAGTAAAATTGTCACTAATCAACCATTCAAGGCTCAAATGTGTCAAAAATTGGGTCAAAAGTGACAAACAGACCATTTTCACAATTGGTTATATATTGGCTCTGCCTACCCTGGTATATGGGTATATTGATTGGGTATATTGCTTTAATTTATCTCTTAAATTTTTAGGTTGAATGTCCTCCCCCTAGAACAACAGCAAGACTTCTGGATAAACTTGTTGGAGAATTCCTTGAAGATAAATGTATTAATCCTACTTTTATTTTGGACCACCCTCAAATCATGAGTCCATTGTCCAAATACCATAGAGAAATACCTGGACTTACTGAAAGGTAATATGATCAAATGTATAAAAATGACTGTAGTCAATACCTTATTGTTACTTCTATAGAAATCTACTTTGTACAAATTATTCTTAATTTGTATAATGTGTTTTGCATGTATGTATATGGCCATTAGGTCACAATGAAATAGCATTTGACTGTAAGTAGGATGGACTGGAGCTTGATCCCCACTTAACATTTTATCTACCTGAGTCTCCCCTGGAACAAATTGTAACATTTAATTGTGCCATTACACATTATAATGCCAAACACAGTATCTTGAAAGTATGTATGAAACAGTTTATGGAGTGTCTTAACACAAGGAACTCTCATTCTCTCTATAATTATTAGAAACATAATGAAGATACCATTATCAGATATAGAAGCTAACCATTATCAGCTTCCATTTACAGTTATGGGTAACTAATATAAAATTGAATGAAATTATATGTACATCATATTTTTTATGTTTAGTATAATCACTTTATTAAATAAATAATTACTGAGATAATTTAAACATATTATTGGGACTTGCATTATTAAATAATGGTAATGACTGATTGTTCTTTGCAAAGGTTATCTTTTAAATAAAGTGCTAAATGTTTATCATGAATATACTTAATGATGTATTGGGATTAACCAATAAAATATCTCCAATAAAATGAAGTATTGACGCCATTGTGGCCCAATGGAATAGCATCTCACTCTTAATCCAATGGTTTTGAGTTCCATTTCCATTCATGGTAAGACAAAGTGTCGCCAACGGTTCAAATTCAAGTTAAAAATGACCGAAACACATAAATAAATCTGTCAAAAAAGTAGTGTCTATTTTTCTCATCAAAAAATTTCTTTCAAATTTTCATCTTTTGTATCGAGAAACTCTAGAACAGTTTCAAATAGTGTAAAAAATCTTGTTAGGCATAAGCCTTTTGACTGTTAGCGTACATTAGTAATTGGTGGAAGCTTTCGTCATTTACTTCACACAACTGCGCAAATAATCGCGTATTCAACGCATTGTTTCGGATTCGGCTTACTGCATCAATGACAAATTGGGGAGATTCATGTAATCTTATATTCAAATTTTTAGCAACTAAATGGTGTCTATGGATATCGCAATGAATTGCTAATACTCCGGGTATATTATTTTTAGAAAACTTATAAAACCACGATAACGCCATACCATAGCAGTTGCTCTGTCTGTGGCTTCCGATATATACTTTTCCCAAGAAATATAGAAATATAATACTGACTCGCCTTTAGTATCGGTTGCTAAGGTTCTAGCAAAAACCAATTCTTCGTACATATTTTGATCCATTTTTTATTAAAATTGGCTCGTCCAGCTGTATAGAGAAATAGGTCATTTGCAAATAAATATACAAGAAGCTTTCCACATCATAAGCAGTTTGAGACCGATGATATTAATTATATTAATAGTACTTTTTTTTGCAATTTCTTGCCATTGACCCTCAAATTCATTTCATAGACCTTGACCCTTGCAAGTCGAAATAGACCACATTGGGAATCACTGATCTATCTTAATACTCTTTCTTTTGTTTCTTTTATTTTTATATTAGACTTGAAATTAGATAAAGTTCATATCATGCAATTACTTGTCTTTTTAGGTTTGAGCTATTTGTGATGAAAAAAGAAATTTGCAATGCATATACTGAATTGAATGACCCAGCAACTCAAAGAGAGCGGTTTGAACAACAGGCTAAAGATAGAGCAGCTGGTGATGATGAAACACCACCGACAGATGAGGCATTTTGTACTGCTCTTGAATATGGACTGCCTCCTACAGCTGGCTGGGGTCTCGGCATTGATCGTCTCACAATGTTTTTAACAGATTCTAATAATATTAAAGTATGTTATTATTTCTTAACATTGTTACAAAGATTTTTTTAATTACATTCATCATGATACAATTCTAATCTAATTAAGGCTTTTGTGGTGCAATTGCAGTGTCTGAATTGCGACCATTGCTCAATGAAAAGAATTATAAACTTGTTTTCATTTCCTCACCCTAATAAAAATGCAAAGTGCATCACTAACTTATGTTTCTTGACACTCCATTTCTCCAAAATTTGTCACATTGGGGACTGAAATGTTTTAACACTAACTATATATTGGATTATTGTGAAGCTGAAAAAGACCTAATTGATTCAATCATAATATAAGCAAATATTTTTTGTGTAATGTAATATTTTTAATTGCAGGAGGTGCTGCTATTCCCAGCTATGAAACCTGATGATCCCAATAAACATAATATTGAAGAAGAATCGTCGGCAAACGGTCCTCAAATTCAAAATGGAGCTTAAACAACAATTTTCTGTATAACATGCAGAAAGTTGTTTGTTGAAAATTTAAAATAAAAATTTAATAAAAACATAACAAATGAAAACATTGATTTTAATTTTATTGTCATCTCTTATGTGAATCGCTTAGTGGTAAGTTTTAAACACTGACTACAATTATTATTATTACGTATTGTAATCAAATCATAGCATTCTTTAGAAGATAAAATTTGTTTTCTTTACCCCTTTTAAAAGAGAATAACAAAGTAAAATTAAAGCTACTGATGCTTGAGACACATTCCAGAAATTAATTAACCAAGATCTTTTGGCAACTTACAGATAATAATAAGATCTTTGATTTTCGTGTTTATTACACATTTTAAATAATTGTATAAATAATCAGATTACAAAAGGTTATAGTTTACCTGTGACTTTTTTACTAATGGAAAGTTTTTGAAATGTTGGGTTTCTAAAAATGTATGTCTGTTTGTTTTGAACATTAAAGTTTCATTTAAAATTTCATTTATCGAAATACCTCTAGCACATACTTCTGCTGCTTACATATGACTCTTAACCTGTTTCTACTGTTTGTTGGTATATTCACAAATTTGTAATACATATGTTAGCACTATAAATTAATTCAGATACCTATCAAGAAAAACAATCTATAATTTCATCATAAATAATTTATTTACTATCTTAGTCCTCAACAAGATCCTCAGTAGAATTATAATGTTCACCTAAACTGTACATGTGCCTATGATACGAAAGTATTAAAGGTGGACCTTCAAATTCAGATCCTTGTTCTATGGCTTCAGGTCCAGTTGCTTGTATTATTATAATATGACATTTTAAATCATTAGATATAGCTCTTATTTCTAATTGTCCTCCCCATACTTTTGTGTCACTTATTTTTTGGCAATATTCTTCAAATTCAACATCAGTAAGCATTTCATTTGTCTCTGGATTACTTAGAAATGGCATAAAATCATCCTTATTTTCTAAAATATGCTTAGCCACATTTTTTCGTAAATCTTCTACATGTATTATTTTATTGTATTTTTTTTCTAATTGATGCGAAACAGCTTTATATAAGCAATCCCCATCTGAAGGTACGGCGAAAATTTTTAATTTTCTTTCTTTTAATTTTGCATATATAGCTTGATTTTCCAAATTTCTAGGCCCATTACGATTTTCTTGTTCTTGTAATTTAATTTCTATTAATCGATTTCTCTCTTGCTCCAGCTTTTTATCACGGCGTTTCTGTGCTTTTGAACTTTTTGTTTTATGTTCATTTTCTTTAGGTTCTTGATTTATTTCTACATTTAAATTTGCATTTCCTTCATCATTGACTAATTCAAGTTCTTTTTTATGTCGCATTTCAAGGTCTGCTTCCAACTTAGCAATTTCAGATACAAGTTCTTTTTTCCTAGTTTTATCATTTTTAGCTGCTTTTTTAAGAGCTTGGATTTGAGCTTGTAATTCTTTTTTTTCTCTGCTATGTTTTTGTTGCAAAGTGAGTTCACTCAAATCTGAATTGTCTGCCATTACTAACTACAGCGTTTTTTAAAAAATATATTCATAAATACCCCTTTTAAAAGAGAATATGTATAATAATAAAAAATAAAAACGTTTTAAGGTTAGTGTTAAATGACAAATGACTACAGAACACATTTACCTAATACCTAAACCTGCAAATGACAAAGGCAATCACCTATCACCTAGATACTTGTTCCTTGAAGGCAATAATTAATAATATTAAGATACGATAAATATAAATAATTTGCTGTCAAAATCAAATTCTGTTTTAATTACAAGTCACAAAAATTATATGCTTATGTCGAAATTATAAAATATTAATTAATAATAAAAAGGCGAAGAACTTTAGTACACTATAGATAGAAAAAAAAAACAGGAACCATAAAAATAATATGAAATTATAGACATTTTGATGTTAACTGCGTAGGAGTAAATTATTTGAAACAATTATTGTGATTTTTGTTCATAATTTTTTAAGTTAAAAGAAAACTAAAAAACAAATATTCGTATAAACATTTGTTTTGTTCATGCCAAGCAATGCCAAGTTAAAAGTTGAATAACTCTTAAATCATAAATGTCAAATTAAAAATGTCAAATGAATGGTAAAATGATTTTAATCTGTTTGCGTTTGCAAAAATTTTAGAATATTAAATTGTAACTATTAATATTTTTTGCTTGTACTTTAAAGAAATCTGTGTTTATTTTTGATTTTTAACATATAATTGAAATCCATTAAAGGGTATTGTTAACGTTGATTTTAATATAGAAATTAAATTTGTGTTATATTTTACCATGAACCCTTGTTCTGTGGCAGCTCCACAACAAGATATAGAAGGAGACGACAGATGGAATAGCATTGTAAGTTTTGTATTTAATAAAATAATATTGAAACAAGTTACAAACAAAAATAAAAGTACGTACACATTAATTTTTGTTGGACAATGACTTTCCAGCATAAAAGATTTCTTTCGGACGCAAAAGGCAAAGACGGAGACGTCATTTTCATCGGAGATTCCATTCTCCAAGCATTAGAACATACAGAAGTGTGGAATCAATGGTTTGCACCACTTCATTGCCTTAATTTTAGCATCTACAATGATCAAACCCAAAATATACTATGGCGTATCAAGAATGGAGAGTTAGATCATGTTGATCCCAGGGTAATACATATATATTTTACAAAAATTACTGTAATATATTCTTTTATTACAAAGTAATATTTTATGTTTTGTGTTAAGAGAATAACAAGAATTATATATTTCAGGTGATAGTTTTACACGTAGGGACTAACAATTTCATTCATACACCAGATCAAGTCTGTGAAGGTATCCTAGAAATAGTCCATACGATCAGAGAAAAACACCCTAGTGTTTACATTGTACTGCCTGTAAGTAAAAAAATTGTATAAACCCCGTGTTGTTAAAACCCCTTAATATATATATATATATATTTATATTATTTTTTTATTTTAGAGTTTACTTCCAAGAGGTCAATATCAAAATGTATTAAGGGAGAAAAATGATAAGATTAATCAACTCTTACATGAAAAAGTGGCTCAAATGAATAAAGTTGAAATGGTATCAATAGACAAAGGATTCATTCAAAATGATGGCACAATAAGCCATCATGACATGCATGACTATTTAATTCCTACAAATGCAGCTTTTAGGAAAGCATTTGAACCAGTATATGATCTTTTGCAGCAAATACTATCTGAAGGGGAACCAGAAAAAGACTTGACACCTTCTGAATAGCCTTAGACAAATAAACACTTGGTAGCTTTTTATGCAGCAAGCTTATTGTGATTGAATATTAGTACTTAAATTTAGCTTTTTTATCTTAGACTTAAGTGTCAAATATTTTATATTAATTTATTATTTTCTTATTATACTTTTACATTCCAAATTAATAAATTGATTCATTGGCTGTGTTAATATTTTAGGCTCTTGGTAGATCACAGTGCACTTAATTATAATAAAAATTTAGGAATGGGCACTAAACCATACATTACACTAAAAATATATATTGGAAATAATAATGAGTTATAAATATACTAAAGCAAATTACTGGAAAACCATAATATATATAAAAAAATATTGTGTATTTACATATATTTAAAACACTGCAAGTGTAATGAGTTAACCTGATGTATAAGTTGGTCTTTGACCAACCAAACTCAAGAAGAAAGGTTGTATTTAAGACTATTTCAAAACTGCCCTAGGGATAATATACCTTTTATCAGAATGATATCTTATATACTAATTGAATTAAGCTTCAAATTGCATGTTAATGTGTGGATCATATAGGAATAAATAAAGCAATGTCCTAAATTTAGATCAATATTTAGAAAATAAAATAAAGTGGGCCAGTTGTGGTGTAGGGGCACAAAGTGTGACTGTAAATGTAATGTTCGATCTGATGCGTCGGGTTCCGCCACTTAAAACGCAAAGCCTCCAGAATTCCGCAGAAAGTGGAGAGTGTCTTAACACTAGGTTCCCTCTGCCTTGCCTGCTGTGTGCGGGGCACAGCATGAACCTGATTGATTTACTTATTTTTAATAAAACATTTTTGTAACTATTTCTGTAACTTTCGTCAAATATCATTTGACTGTAACCATGATTATAACATATTGTGTAGGATTACGAAATTCAATAACCATTATTAAGAAACATATAGGACATAGTGGTTTTCTTTAAAAAAAAGATAATGCTATATTTGTTTTTTTATATGCTTTATTTCTGTCTTTAATACTATATACTTTATAAGTAATATTTAAAAAAACTATTGATGATGTTAATGATTTATCCTTGTGTGCTACAAGTGCTAACGGAAAAAACACGCAACCATTGACTAATTTAACTATTTGTTATTTTTACAGCAAAATGAAGTTCTGTTAATTTGAAATCTGTACATATAAAAAAAATCACAGTAGAAATAACCAAAGATATCTTCACTTATTTAACCAAAGGTTTTATTTAATGAAATTTAAGGCAATTGTTTTGAATTATAATTTCAGTTTACAAGTTGTCATTATAAGTAATATTTATATCCCATTGGTGTAAATCATAATTTTACAGTTAATTGGCAACTTTCAATTTAATTATATTGAAATAAAAAAATATTACATTAGTTACTTTTTGGTATTGTAATCTTTAGTACTACATGTAATGTATCTACTCATGTTGCCAAACTATGCTTGAATCTCAAATGTGATTATTTATTTGCATGATTGAAAAAGCTTGGAAGTAAAAGTGCAATTTTTTCTACTCATGTGTTTTATTAACTAAATTCTAGCTCTTCCACGGTTTATATGGTCTTATTACATCTAATATGTCTTAAAATTTCAACTCTATTGCATATTCTTTAAGAATTTACTGAAATTATTACAATTGTATTCGTACAAAGATTTCTAGTTTTAAATTATATACCATTTCCTATACAAAGCTTCATTTTAAAGATTTATTTAAAATTTATTGAGAATTCTCTTAAAATATAGATTTAAAGGTAGCGTAGGGCTACTATGCAACAATGATTTATCAAATACATTAAAATTTGCTTTCTGAAGTTTTACTAAATATTTATCAACTGCAATGGCTGGTAAGAAGATTTGTGTGGTTATTTTTGGTACTGTTATACTCCGTGCCTGTAACAAAATTGAAAATATAGTATAACAAATCAGTAAAAAGTTTGTATATTATCCATACTAATATTATAAATTCGAAAGTAACGCTGTCTGTCTGTCTTTTACACAATCAGGGTTAAACCCCTAATAACATTGTAATAAAATACTCGTATAAAGATACTTGAGGGTCTCGGAATGAACATAGGTTACTTTTTTCTCATATTTATAATATCGATATATACTAGTATATTAAAATTTAACTCACTATTGCCAAACTATTTATTTTGCTTTGTAAACCGTTCCCTAGCAACGGTTTCCAAAGTTGTTTTTGTTAAGAAAACGTCACCTAAGAGGAGCTTGCTTAATGCATACATGGCGTGCGTCGACTCAACCTTATGCGACACAAAAACAAAGTTCTTTAAATAATGTTTAAAAAAGTCCACGATGGTATATGTTTATCTCTGAGGGTTGAGCAAAAGTAACCAGTTTAATGAATTTACTATAAATTTATCGGGTTTTTGTTAATGTTTTTTCTATAATTCGATATTCATCCTTATGAAAATAAATATAATAGTCACTTTTAGCATTTAATGTAGATTGGAATTATAGTTTACTGTATAACATTCTAATAAATAATTAAGGGGATGTCACTGATTCAAAATGACCTAGCCCTACGAGCGGCATAGTATGACCGACGTGAACGGGCAGATGACTGACGGTTTTGTATATTTTCATACATTTTCCAACTATTGTTAATTTTTTGTCATAATTTGCTGTTTATAATTAATTGCTTCTTTTAATTGAGTTAGAACTCGAAAACAAAAAGAGTCATCAATAAAAAAAAAATCAAAAATTTTGGAAACAATGTTTGGTTATCTCAGTTCGGTTATATACTCTTCGGATATACGCTCTTTCTTGTCTTAAAAATTCTAAACCTAGAATAACTGATGGAGAACCATAGTAGGCCAGCTAGACTATAAGAAATAAGGAAGTATAATTATGAAGGCCATTCCATTACAGTGACCTTGACCTGTATTCACACTTGTTGCAGAGTTGAAGCTCAAATTCAATAAAATAATTAAAATGAAATTATTACTTTATCTCCACCCTAGTAAAATAATGTTATTATAATTAAAAAATAATTTTTCAATTTCAGGTGTAAAAGGACATTGTAAACAAAAACAAAGTGGTATGGAAGTCAAAATTCAGTAAATTAGCATTTATTTAATGAATTTTGACTTTGAACCAGAGTTGCAAGCAGATACTATTTACATAATAATTTGAAAACCTTCTTACACTGTTTGAAAATTTTATAAAAAGAAATTATCAGGTTAAAAACCTCGCAAACCATCTAGTATTAAGTCTAAGTAACAAATAACAGAATACAGCAAAAAAATCACCTTTTCCAAATGACTATTTGCTCTGCTTGCTATGTCAAAGACAATATTTCGTAAGTTTTCACTATCATTTCCTCTTAAGACCATTTCCTGACTTAAATTATGTTTCATCAGTACATCCATTGGTAGATATATTTTTTTATGATAATTTGATATGCGCACTGATCTATAATAAGATTAAAATATAAAGAAATATTTATTAATTCATACATATATATTTTTTTACTTCAATTGCTGGACATACACCTAACCTGGGGATCTCTATAACAATTGCTATTAAAAAAAAAAACAAAATTGAATAAATTAAATGTCCAAAAATTTTACTTTAAATCAACAATTGTATTGCAACAGGACAGCTTCTGTCTGTAAAATGTGATGGTTGTTATTTAAATATCTAATTGGGGGAATAAATTCTTTTAATTTTCCCACAACAACCCATTTTCCCTAAAGTATGGCATTGACTCATGACATGATGTCTAGAATACAGAAAATAAAGCATCTTGAAGCTATATCGTCGTTGCACCCGCCAAAACCGTTATGTGTATTTTTTATTTGTTAGATAGCATTAAAATAATACTGGGCATAGCCTACAAATACAAATATGTAATATTTCCGTCTAGAAGTTGATTTAACAAAATTTATATGTACATTCTTTTTTTGGCATAGAAAAATTGGTTGTGTAGCTATCATCAAGTAGCAATGATTATGATGACATTATGAGCAACCACCACACGAGCCTTCTGTTATAGATTTTTTACACTACATAACTTTTGGAGTATCAGGTTGTGTATGTCCCTTCCATTTACACCATATCATTATATAATGAGGCAGAGTTCAACTCTCAGCCGCTGTCAATAGAAATAGCAGACTCAGAGCGAACAGGTACAGTATTGGTTAAAAATACGACTCACTTGTACCATCAACTTTTAGATGTCCAAGGAAGACCGAGCTCGCTTAACAGCTTTTTAGCTGAACTTAATTTCAGATATTGAGCTCTGGCACCGTTGGATGGTCGGTGGTGTTGTTCCCTGGTCATCTATAATCAACTTCGAGCCAAAGAGATGTACTGTAGTAACTTTAAAGACTTCCATATATATGTGTGGCACGAAGGCAACTGTATTGCTTAAATTTAGTTTTAGTTATCTTGTTAAAGTTTATTGTAATACTTATTGAATTCACATTTTATTTACTTCAAATTTACCTAGTCATTTAAGGGCTTTTAGTCTTTCCTAAACACTTCCTAATAACCCAGTTTTCTATCAAAGAGTTTTTAGTTAATTATTAGTATTCATAACCATAGGAGTAATATAACATACCATACTGTATTATCATTATCAGATTAACCAATGTTACGTAAAAAAAGGATAAAGTAATAATTCCTTACGTTTATCATTAGTTTACATATTTGTTTTGGATTTAGTACATTTTTATTATCCTCATAATAACATTAAATAAATCCGATTAGGCTCTTCAACAAAACTGACATGTGTAAATTTGTCACTTGTAAGAAATGGTGATTACAAGACAATTCGCATATATGCATCAAAATGGTTAAAGGGTACATTTTATCATTTTTGATTGTATCTCAGTTCAAACATAATATATTTTGTCACCATACTGCGTTTATAAGTTTTTGATAAATCTATTATTTAATAATTAAGATAGTTTATTGCTTCTCCTGAAAATTGACTATAAACACATAGAGGTTTTGGAGCACAACGACGGTATGTGAGATACAGTGTGAGGCACATCAATTAATAATGAATAAAACAAACCTAAGTATATTTGCGATTCCTTGAGCTTTACCTAAATGTGAAGCCACATGGTCTGCATGTACATTGCTTACTCCAGCAATACAAAGTAGTAAATAGTAAATTGTTGAAACTGTGTTCTCTGTATATTTTTCAACATCTTCTATTGAGCTAAAATATTTCATTTTTAATAAATTGAATCTTGATGTAATTAATCTTTCCAAGGATCTTCTAGGCAACTTGTAAGTCATGCATACCTATTTACGAAAAAGAAATAGTTATATTATATCTAAAAATAAAGATAATTAATGTAAAATTGTCACCTTGTTTAATTCTTCAATAACTGGATGTGCTGGCACTTTTGTTGATTGATTATTGTTTTTATGAATAGCATTTACAGAATCCTGCCAAAATTGAAGCCGCATAGCTGCAGTTTGTGGGTCGGTAGTTTGGTCTTGCACTCTAGCTACTTCAACGTTGAAAGCTCGCAAAACTAATGCAGGTGTTCGGAAAGCTTTAGTCATCAGTAACGTTGCTAAATAGTTTTCATAATCGTGCTGCCTACCTGTATGAAATATTAATATACGAGAATATTTCTTAAACATATTTAAAAAAAAAGAAACACAAATCAAGTTTAGGTTAGATAACATATTCAATATGAAATACCTCACAATATTAAAACAGTATTGTAGTGAAGATTCATTTGAAGTAGCTTGTTGCATTACTGATCGTGAATATAGTATATATTTTTTAAAAGGCTGTCGCAAAGAGTAAATCATTTTTATAAACAAGTATATGTGTATTTTATACAATGTATTTCTTGTACAGTTTAATATTTAAACAGTGTATTTACGTATATTTTAATATTATGCAGTAATATTAAAACATTGTGCCTTTGTTGAAAGGTTCTTATGAATAGTAGAGATTTTTTTATTCTTTACAATTTGTAATAGCGCATCAAGATTCACCATTTTTTCGTAATTGTCAAATATAACCACAGAACACATTTACCTGAATATAACTTCCCGTTCCCAGGTTGTCATTTTGCGAAATGTCAATAGTGGTCATTTCAATCAGTTCTCCTAAAATTGTTATTTTTTACCAAAACATATATCTTTGCAAAAGCAGAGTGTAAAGTTGAAATTTTGCTATGAAATATAAGCTTGGATATTATAACGCACGTTTATTGAAGTGGCATATATGATGTACCCCTATTTATTTTAAAAAACAGAATTAACTAAATATGTGTTGATACGGACGATGATAATTAGTGAAAATAATGATAAGTATCTGCTGTGGTACCAACATTGATACATATATTATCAATGGCGTAGCTAGGGTATTTGCTGCCTGGTGCAGCTTAGGATTGAATGCCCTTTAAAATGGTCAAAATAATTTCAGAGTTCAGAACACAGTAGAGTAGATATATACATTTTTATTACTTCAAAACTATAGTAACAGTTGAGTAGTAAGAGTTGATTGTTGACTTGTTGATGCCTAGTGCGACTGCACCGCTCGAACCCCCCCCCCTCCCCCCAAGCTACGCCACTGTATATTATATGTAAAGAATTAAAATTAAATACTTAGCTTCACACTGTATCATTAGTGGGGAAGTCAGAGACAACGGAGTGCCAAGCGCTACGGTCTCTACTTCGTCTACTGTCATCAACTTTTTTATACATGTCCTCCGAGGCGTGTTTCCAGGTCCGTCGTGGCGAAGGGGCACAACGTGTGACTGTAAAACCGACGGCTTGTGGGTTAGAACCCCACATGAGAAGAGGAAATATTTATTTAAATTTTTATTTCTATTACTCGGCCCTAGTGCCGAGGCAAAGCGCGATGTTGAGTTCCACCACTCAACAAGCAATACCTCCAGAATTTGGTGGAAAGTGCGGAATGGTATGTCTTAACACTAGGTTCCCTCGGCCTAT
>DWGR01000044.1:0-40412 GCA_018247715.1 Heliconius burneyi
CGAGTTTCTACTGTAGTATCTTTACAACTGTCATATTTTATGTGTTCCTAGGTTCATTATATTTAAGTTAATTCATACCTCGTCCGAATCTTCATTTATGGCATTACTAGTATCATGATCTAGTGTTACAATAAGAACTTGTAAAGCCACCTGTAAAATAAATGCATACATTTTAATATATATCTTATATAATTCAATATTTTCGGTAAAAATAATCGACATAATAAATCCTCATTCCGACCAATAATCATAAAATATTAGATAATCATACTAATCATTCACAAATTACAAAAAAACACGTTTATTTACAAATTAATACTTTTATAACGACCAAAATAAAATACCACATTTTATATTACAAATTAAACAAAAAAAATCTAAACTGACCTCAACCAACGGCTCTAAAGTATCCGAGAACAACAAATGGTTGTACGGCAATCCGAGACCTACTGGGTCGTACGAGCACACTGTGTTTAATAGCGACGTGAACAAAGGCAGGGCGTGACGGTTATCTGGACTTGTGAGATATCTGTGTGAGAGAGAGAAGAAAGTTAATATAATTGTTATGGAAGAGAACAAAGTTTTTATGTAAGCACTAGCTTATACATGCAGCTATGCTTGTGATCAAATGGAAATAGTTCAGAGTAGTGTTGTGTATTGCCTTATTGTTATACTCATGACTTGGTAAATCTACATCCAAGTACGTTTTACAAGTAAAACAATTACATTTATTTATTAGATTCACGTGAAAAAATAATTAAAAACCTTATCAAGACAACTTATATTTAAACTTAAAACAGACCTCAAATACTCACGCAATCCACTTATTATGATGTGTGGCGGCCATATTGGCCGGTTTGTAAACAGTTTCACTGAAACACGTTAACAAAAGTCTTAGCAATTCAGCCCTGGCGGCCTCGTGCTGGGCGTTGCGGGGCGGGCTGCGGGCGAAACCCACGCCGCCCGCCCAGATGTACTCGCAGCTATCTAGAGATGATAGTTCTTCTGCACGTTCCTGACATATAGAGAATTTTAGAATTGTGTATAACGACATGTTTTTTGATAATGATTATAATCATGTGTAAAATATACATTAATTATTATCACGTGTTCCCTGATAAACATAACTTAAAAGTAAAGTCAGCATCTGTTGGAAAATAGGTTCCTAAGTCCTATAGACCAAAGAGGGGGATCCCATTTTAATAAACAAAATTGAGCTGAGACCGTTAAGTAACCGAGCCCACCGTCACTTTTTGTTTTCCAAAGCAGGGACATCGAGATAATTGATATAAAATATACAATCTCCTGAGTGAGGATCGTTTACATCCATGACGGCCTTAATTCTTTACACTATAACCTTTTCCGATTATATGATTTCGGAATTTTGGAACCTAGCATGTTACATCGTCTAACCAGACCGCAAAATTTCTACCTAAATAAATTTGAACACGACACGAATGGGTTATCTTAATATATGTTATGCATATCTATTTTTAGCGATCTATGTTTTAACTTATATGTAATTTGTGTTGAGAGAATACTTGTGCATGTTCTTGACAAAGAGGGGATTTTGGCTTTTTGAAAATTAGATTTCCATTTTTATCCATTTCGAAAATAGTTCGACGTACTACAAATAACTTGTTAGGAATTATTATATAATTGTCTATCATCAAAGAGATAATCAAAATATAGATTATAATTAGTTTTCAATTTTTTATCTTCACATTTTGCCTCTATTTAGTCAGGTAATAATTTCGGCACTTTAGTTCTAATAAAAATGTCAAATCAAATATATTTAATATATGATATTGAAAACTTTATAATAGAAACATTGTATTTTTTCAAGTTAATTAACATTTTTCTGCATGCGATCAGCCACGAGATCATTCTCAACTTTATACATATAAAAATATTAATTTCTTCTTACTGGTCCTGATCTCTTCGTGCTCACTACCGTAAAATCTGGGCAGAACAAGAGATCCTGTAAAGAAAATATATTTGTTGTTGTAAGATAAACAAAATTTATATTTAATTAAATAGATTAATTAATCCTTATACAATTTGAATAATACACAAACATATCAAATAGTTTCTTTAATTAGTTAGAAAATATACATATTTTGGCTATTTTTAACAAAAATAATTATTAAGAAATACTCATTTTACAACATATTTATAAGGAATATATAAAAATCTTCAACAAAACAACAAATAATTATATAACACTTACACAAATAGCGTTGACAAGCGACTGTGCCAGTGGCACCGACTCATTCTCGCCAGACGCAGGTAAAGACGACCAGAAGAAACTGTGCCATTCGGGTTCTTCCAACATGTAGGGTAGCACGCGGGTTAGTAGACGTGCACAGTTTAACGCTGAAAAAATATATATTTTAAATATAAATGCATGTGTGAGGCCAGTTGTGGTGCGGGGACGCGAAGTGTGACTGGTTGTGGATTCCATCCCCACTTGAGGATATGAAATATTTATTTAAATTTATATTTCCATTTCCTTCGCTCTGGTGTCCAGGCAAAGCGCGGCGTTAACTTCCGCCACTCTACACGCAATTCCAAAGTTGGTTGGAGTTTGAGGAAAGGAGTGTCTTAGAATTAACACTAGGTTCCCTCTGCCTACCATGTTGTGTGCAGGATACAGTGTGAAGCTAAAAATCTATATAATACTTATTGTGTGTTTGCTAACCAGTGACTTAGAAAAATTAATTAACTATGAGTGGTTGGAGAGTGAACAAGAGGAGGTCAGTCCCACTACATTCACATTTTTGAACATTTCTAAATATTTGCCCATTGATTATGCCTATTATTCAGTATTTTATATATTATTATAAATGTAATATTTTGATGGATGTAACTTTACAGTATTTTTTTTATGGGACAAGGATAAGGCAACAAGCATTTGGGTCACCTGAAGGTAAGTGATCACCGCCGCCCAGGACCCCATGTAACACCAGAGGAGCTACAGGTGCGTTGCCGGGCTTTATGCCAGTTTTTAGGCCAGTAGGTAAACAGAATATCACATTGTATAGATATTTTGTATAGTATTGCTATAATTTAACAATAACTAAGTGGGTAAACCCGCGCTTCTGTCTCTAGAGTAATAGTATTAATTATTAAAGTTTATAACACTAGGTGAAAATCTATGATTTTTAATCTTTGCCTTTATATACAAACAAAAACTAAAACATACAGTATTTAAAAAAAAAGATCTGTAAGCATAAAGAAAAAAAGAACAAAGAAAAAATGAAATAAAAAAAATATTTTATAATGTTGATTATAGTTCTCATCACCTGTCATACATAGGTTAGATAATTAAAAAGACAATCTAAACCAGGTTAAAAGTCCATTGTATGAGAATGGTATCATTCTCATCATAATATAAATAATAATATAATTTATCATAATAAACTAGCATACTTATTGGAAACATGTATTTACAAAAATTATAATCTTAATTTTTTAAATACATGGGCAAAATATGTATAAGTAAAATTGTGAAAATTGTTTTAGCTTCATGATGTATCTCACATATAAATTTCAAAAGTACATTTTTTAATTATAGTATTTTAAAATTGTGTTTTTGCTCTGTATTAAATAAATCAGTTTATTTCTTTATTATTGTATATAAATGCATTTCTCTATAGTATATAAATGCAAATTCACCTTTAAGTACACACTATCATTGAAATCACTAGGTAATGTTTAAAAGCTTCAGTGAGTCATAGTAAAAAAGTTTCCTACACATTAATATTATTCTATCATTCTTTAATATTATATAATTCTACATTTTTCTGCACGTTAGTAGACAACCTAGGTATGTATGTATTAATCACTCAAATCTGAGTTTGATTTTAAGATGTGGTTTGCTTTCATAAATTATTAAAACTGCATACCACAATTGCTCTCAAGATGGACCTCAGAGTTCAGAGTAGGTAATAAATACAAGCCTTAATGTTATTCTCTACTTTCTGTTTGACCTCAAGACACTGTATGAATAGTAGAATGACTTTGTCTGTTAGAGTACCAAGTGGGTATCAAACCCAAAACTATTTATTGTCTACCAAATCATGTCCCATTGTGTCATGCTGCTTTATGTTCTACTTCTGTTATAAGATATTAAAATATGTGTGATTATAAAGCTATTATCCTATTATTTTGAACACAATTTGATCATTTTAAAAACCTATTCATGTCATGAATATTTACCCAATCAAATAAAATGCTAAATTATAAATTATTTAAATATGTTACAAGTCTGTTTTATAATAATATACCTGTTTGTTGTTCCCGTTGTGTTCTACAGCTACTATCGACTATTTTCACTAGCTTTTCTACAGCCTTGTACACAAGTGTGGCCAAATTGTTTGGTGACTCTTCCCGTAACGCACGGATCTCCGCCCCGGGAACCAATGCGAACACATCTTGTACGTTTGTCACGCTTTCTGACCAGAATTGGTCCCAAAAACTTTCATCAGCTGCGTCAATAGGCTGCAATAAATAAATCCAATCAATAATACTATCACATTTTGAAATTGCGTAGGATGCTCAATGATATTTTACCTGAGATTTAGATGTTAATTGAACGACAGCCTTTCTAAAATTTAATTTTGTATCCGCGTTACCCATTTCTGTTATTATATTTATTCAAAAAACAATAAATTCATTTCCAACATACGTCTACACAAAACAAAACGAAAATGACAATTGACATGTTGGGAGTTGACAGTTCTTAGGCTTGGTGCAGAACCATGTACCAATACTACCTAGAAAGTTAAAAATATTTGTTTTTTACTCCTATTGTGTAATATAATCTCTTTTTTACCGCACATCTCCTTTATGTGTTCTCTATGCTACGTTATATTGGTTATTAGCGAGCTATATGAATGTGTTCATGGGGGTTTTGGATACGGTCTTTTTAATACTGAGGGAGAAAATATTCTGAGAACCTATATTGCGTCTCATCTGGCCGTAATGAATACGTCCATCCAAAAGAACCCTCAGCAATTTATCACGTATAAAAGTGGGTCCCACTCAACTGAAATTAACTACTTATACGACCAGACGGTGTCATATGGGAAGAGTATGTTAACTAGCTGTAATGTCATTCCAGGCGAAAGCCTGAGGGCCAAACATCATCTTCTTGTCATGGACTTTGACGTCACGCCGAAGAAAAAAGTAGCCAAGAAACCTAGGCCTCGGATCAAGTGGTGGTAGCAAAATGGACCGATGCAGACAGACTTTCTAGCAGAGGTGAGAGCAGATATACAAGAGCATTATTTGACCGCTTTTGTATAGCAGTAAATGTTGGTCAATACTATTTCGGCACACTCAGGAGTTTCACGTCACGGAAATGAAGAAGTTGATGTGGAGGTACAGCGTAACGCGGTCTGACCGCGAACGTAACACATTCATTCGAGGTACTCTTGGAGTCCGTAAGGTAGCAAATAAACTCCAAGAGCATCGCCTAAGATGGTTTGGCCACGTTACGCGGATTCAACTGCAACGCTCAGCCATTGGAGTGAGGCCTACCTGACGCCCAAGGTAGCGCTGGTTGGATGTAGTGATGGACTGGATGTCGTGGTGGACATGAGAGCCAATGGACTTTGGACCACCGAGGCCTTTAAGACGGAGCAAAAAGGAGTAGATTAAGTTGGAAAGCAGACTGGCAAAAGGCGGGATAAATGCTAAGAAGAATAGAAAGAAATATAGCGTATTTTGTCCTAATTTTAAACAACCTTTAGGACGTCTGGCAAGAGTAAAGGTCTACTATGTAAAGGGTTTGGTTATAATAATGTTTTTTTACATTATTCTTAAATATATATATAAATACGAGCGTTCCTACTTTAATGTAGGTGAGCCTATATCTTAAATTGACGTTACCTCTGAAACTTTCAAGTTATTAAGTATGCATACACTCTTACTTATTAATCCTCAAAATATCAGCTTTGCTAAAATGACGTTGGTCTAGAAGCCGTGGGATCTCAGTCTATTTTATTTTATACGCGGAACTAATACTACTTTTGCGTGTGAAATAGCTCATGATGATAAATTATCGAGCCAAGATGAAATACGTCGGTCAATGTTTGCATTTATACAGGACTTGTCGCATCGGTTATCAAAGAAATAAACAATATTTTTCAAATAATTGGAACTAAATTTGTGATGGAAGCTTCAGCTTTACCTGCAGTACTAGATAATCTGGTAGAAACACTATATATTTGAGAATGTTTTACAAGAAATGAAAAGGTACTGCAGGCACGTCTGTGCTGCCGATACGATTGCAGACGTTGCATCTAGGCATCTTGGACAATTCAAGAAGTCCTTTAATCTCTATATATTATAAAATAAAGTCGCCATTCACCTCTGTCTGGCCATTCTAACTCTTCTTCTTCTTAAGTATTTCTCACGAAAGGTTAATATATAGTTTACTATTTGTACATTAGTGCTCGTACCACTCTTATTTTAATTTTGATACAAATTCCTCTTTTTTCCATACGTTTAGACGGGTCGTAACTTTTGTTGTCCCAATTCGTTTTTTTTTATCTCGAGGATTTTTTTTGCTAAATTCTACTACAAATATTTTTGATATTGCGTATTATATTTTTCTATGTTTATGTAAATTTAAACATTAATTACATGTTGTAAACAAAATAAGCATACACACTATTTTGTACACGAAAAACATTGTGAAATATAAAAATCTTTTTATAGTGAAGGCCTCATTCAACTACGCCGCCCCAGGCCTCTGACGGGTTAGTCCGCTCGTGGTAAGCATTATAAAATTATATTTTATTACGTGGGCGTTATCAGTTCAACTAAGCTACAAACCAAAATTACCGTGTTTAAATGATATATTATAGTGAAAAATATGAGAGTAAATTTTTATGATACGCGCGCGCACACCGTCACAAAGTCACCGTTACAAAGGCGAACGCGAAGAATAAAAATGTACGAATTATTTTTATCTTGTACTACGCCAAAAAAGTACATTCTAACCTGTGTACGAATACACACAAATATTTTTATATAATTTTATTTTCTTTGGTGACTGATGTAGAAATTTTATATAGCCTGCATAAGTCGAGATCCCATTGCTTTAATCTGCAGGGATCTGTTGTTTAATGAAACTTTTTTAAAGAATAAAACATAATTAGTAAAATAGATTACACTAGGTTGTCTTTTTTTTTATGGTAAAAGGACAAGTCTTCTAGGCGAACCTAGTGTAATCTCTTCTACCAATCATGCCGATTTAAGCAATGGGATCTTAGGCCAGTATGTTTGAGATCTATGTATCAACCATTATATATACATAAAATAATTTTAAAAAATCACCGTAGAAAACTTCGATAAATAAAATAATTAAAAGTGTAAACTGTGTACTAAAAAATAAATCTTTACTTTTAATACGTGTGTTCCGGCATTAAAATACGATGCTGCAATCAATAAAATGCGTTTTTAACATGACCAACATTATTTCAATAGATTTTCTGGAATAGGCAACATTCACAGTCTATTGTCAGTTTGTCTATGCGATTTTAAAGCGGAAAAATGGCTGCTGCTAATCTTGTGCGAAGTGTTTTTAACGGATTATTACGAAAATCCGTAACGTATCAAGCACCGGTAGTGTGCAGATTATCCACTATAGCATTACAGCAGAAATATCACACAGTGAAAGCCATTACTAGGACATATAATATCCAGCATAAAAATGGGGTAAGACTTCTTTTCGTCCATAACTTTTGTTTTATCTTCTTTATCACAAGTTCCATGGTCATTTGGAACAGATATTAATAAGTTATGATTATATTTTGAATAGTTTTATATTTATGGATTTTGTTAACTTCAATAACATAACCTTATTTCTGTTATTGCATAACGAGAGTATATTTCTAAATGTAATGTTTAGGTGCTTTTACCGCGTACCAGACAGTACGCCACCGGTCCTGTGCATAAAGTAACCAAGGAGCAGATCGCCGACCGGGTCGTGAAAGTATGCAAGGCTTACGACAAACTCGTTTCAACTCAGGTACATTTATTTATTTCATTTTGTTTCAGACTCAAAAAATCGCTGTTCGCAACTACAGTGGAGGTGCTCCGCTGTCGCTTGATCTAATTAAGAGTAGAGTTATTCTAGTTCTCCAACTGTATGATAAAATTAAGCCAGAAAAGGTAGAATTATTTTTTAATTTCTAAAAATGTGTGACTTGTTTCTTTATTTAACTTGAATTTTTATATCAGTTGCAAGACTCCTTTATTTTTACACATCTGTATAATAAATAAGATCATCCGATATGTCATATTCAATAGCAAAATCAAGATAAAGCTCAAACGATCAATTTGTATAAAATTTTGAATTTACAAACATTGTGTTTAATTAGATATTTTATACTAAGTAGCAATGCAGCATTTAGCTTCATGCTGTATCCCTCACACAGCAGAGAGACCCTGGGAACTAGTGTTAACACACTTCAGTTTCCAGGGAATTCTGGAGACATTGCACATTGAGTGGTGAAGCTTAATGTGTGTTCTTTGCCTCAATACCAAAGCGAGGAAATATTAAATATTTTGTTTTCTCAAGTAGGAATAGAACTCACAATCTGTTGCACTTACAGCTGCACGCTAATGCCTCTGCACCTTTTTTTTTTTTTCAAATGTGACATTAATGCTGTTAGACTTATTGGCTTTTACAGCGACACCAGTTGGGTAGGGAAGAGGGTACTCTTTCCCTGAGGCATAATCAGGCACTGGATGGCTGCCTGTGAGAAATAAAATCAAAAGCTACAGGGGCGCCCCCTAGCGGGGCTCGAACCTCGGCCTACAGCCTTCGATCGGACTGGGCCTCTGCACCATGACTTAATTGATTTTATAAACTAATTTATTTTATTCTTTAATCATTGTTTTTTTTTTTCAGCTTTCTCTCGACTCTCACTTTGTACAAGATTTGGGACTTGATTCTTTAGACCATGTGGAAATAATCATGGCCATGGAAGATGAATTTGGATTTGAAATTCCTGATGCCGATGCAGAAAGGCTTCTTAGACCCAAAGATATTGTACAATACATAGCCGACAAAGAAGATGTATTTGAATAAACTTAATTTCACCACTATCGTTGTTATTTTAGACCAATAAAATAGAATCATAAATAAACCTTTTTTTGCTGCTGGTCTATACTATTGATTGAGCTTAGCTTAGAAAACAAGTTTATTTTTAAAATTTCCTTAATATGTACGAATAAAATGATTGAACATCATAATGATGTACAGAGTGTAAATTGTTTTTATTAATTATATGGCTGTTAGAATAGATCATTTGTTTTTCATTTGATCTCTGTAACCTGTTAAGTGATAATAAAATTGGGAATTTTAAATATGTTTATTGATATACATATTATATTTATTTTATGTTCCTATTTTAAGAGGAGTAGTTTAACACTTTATCCCCGAGGGAAAATACTGTCATAACACCTCTCTACATTCTGCCCAAATTTTTGAATTTCTATGTTTTAGCATATTGTACAGCAGAACTCAATACTGCCCTTCCTTTTCCTGATTTGTAAAGCTTAAGAGTAAATGAAAATAATTAATTTTACAGGAAAATATCACATGAATCAGTAATTTATTGAAGAATATTACAGGACATACTTAACTTCACGCTTTAAACCTAGCGGGGGTAGTCAGAGAGAATGGTGAGTTAAACGCTACGGTCTATAAAACTCTTTCGCCTCGTCCACTGTCATCAACCTCTTCATACATGCCCTTCCCCGGATCCTCGTGCTTTTTACGTGACCTTCCTCCAGTATCTTTGACACTGTTTTCGAAGGTCAACCGAGGTCTCCCTCTATCTTTCTTCCCACTCACTTTTCCATCATAAATCTTTTGCTATTCTTTTATTACTCATATGCTCGTGTGCCCAAACCAGCTGAGCACGTTATTTTTCATTCTCACGGTGACGTTCTCGCTAGTACTTGCCATTCTGTGTACCTCTTCATTGCGGATTCGATCAGCTAAGCTGACTCCCCATATCCTACGAAGAAATCACATCTCCACGGCATTCATGCTTCCTTAATTCTTCTATAATGCTCATGTTTCGCTGCCGTATAACAACGTGGGTACCAACTTTTTTGCCGTATAAAAAGGTTTCGCCGTGTCATCAATGCAGCTAAGGTCCCGTTTACCCTGTTACCGGCAGCAATACGCCTTTCCACATCCATATCTCGTATCTTCCATCTCTACTGAACATACTTCCCAAGTATACCACCTCATTCGCTTGATCTAATATCTTACCATTCACACTGACATTACATTCCGTCCTCTCTTCATTTCTTTCAAATACCAGAACCTTTGTCTTACTCGCATTCAGACTTGACAACACCCTTCTTTCAGAGTGGTGACCAATGCATGCAACTCGCTTTCTGATGATGCAATAAGCACTGCATCATCTGCGTACAGCAGGCAATTCAAATTCAAGTCATCTATTTTTACCCCCTATCACTTTGTTTCACTCCTTGGAGACAACCATCCAAATACAAATTGAACCAAGCTGACATGCCGCAACCTCGTTTAACACCCGATTGGATGTCAAACCAAGGCGACATGCCAGCTCCTACTCGCACGCAGGTTGAATGATCTCTGTAAAGAAACTACAGCCTGTAGCAAGGGTCCGTTCACATTGTACCGGGGTAGTATCTCCCATAATTTCGCTCTTACAACTCTGTCAAACGCCTTTTCGAAGTCCACAAAAGCACAGAAAACTTTTTTGTCAACAGCCAAAGCGAGGTTTTCGACGAACCAAAAATGTTTCCCTCCGCATGCGCAGAACAAAACCCAATTTTTCTCTAGAAATATACGAGTCAAATCGCGTTTGTTAATTCATATCTCACTGTCAGGAAAAATCATAATTGTAATGTATTTTAAACAACAAATCCTATTACAATTTGAATTAGACATTACCATCGCACTTTAAATTAGAGGCAATCGTGCCAGTGTAACTAATATCGAAGTCATAAAAAGTGCAGTTCCACACGTCACTCGACCGAGTATTATTTAAATACGTAACAAAATAAATCCACGATAGATAAGAAAGACTATCATGGCACAAAGGTCCGACTGTAGTTGCAATGGTTGTTGGATCAATTTCCACTTCGGGTAATGAATTATTTTCATTTGTACCACACAATATGCAATATCTTCGGGCAGTATGCAGAGAACGATATATTACTATATATTCATAATACTAGGCCTGGTTAGCCCGCCATATGCGAAATAAAGCGTGACAACGTGATTATAAAAAACAATTTACTAATAATTCATTTTTATTTTATACAAGTGACGAAAGATTAACAGCTTCCATCCAAAATAAATGTAATACTCCATGTAATAATCCAAAATAAGCATAAGAAACACATCAATATTTACACTAAGCTCAACATTTGTTTGCTCACATTTCTTACTCAATATCAAAAAAACCTGTTATATTTTACATAAAATATTTACAAATATTGTTTTATCATAAAAAAATACGTTTACAATATAACATGCATATAGAAAACAAAAAAAAACAGCCTCTTAATAAAGATTGTGTCAGAAGTTTCATCAAAAAACGGGCCAGTTTTTTTTATTGAGTTAATTTCTAATATTCGAAATGTAAAAAATAAATAATAGTAAAAATAAATTATTTAGAAGAAATCATAATAATGATCCCTGTCTGGATTTACATCTACTGGTTTGACCTATGTAGGATTTGCTACTGTATTTGTACATTGAAAATCATTACCCATTGTAAGTTGTAGTTTTATTTTAGAAAACATGCAAAAAAATAAATAATAAAAGTTTTTTCTTTATCTACACGTAGTCTTAGCACTGAGATTTCTCTTATTAGTTTTTTAGGGATCTATATTCAAAGGAACCCTATTGTTTATTTCTAGCGTTCTGAGCGTGTCAGACCAGCACCAATCACTTCGCCAATGTCACGTTGAATGGAAAACATACGAAGGAGAATGTACGGTAAAAAAGAGATAATATAAACCCTATTACTAAGACAGCTATTCATCTGTCACCAGTCAGCGTATCATGAGCTGTGATAGTTGAAATTTTCACAGATTATGAATTTGTGTGTAAAATAGAAAAAATAAATATTTAGGGGGGGTTCCCATACAATCGACATACTTTTTTTTTCCAGTTTTAATAGATAATGATACGGAACCATTCGTGAGAGAGGCTGATTCGCACTTGATCAGTTTATATAAAATAAAGGAATTTGAGTGGAAAGTTACTATGCTGATTTTGACAATGAATTTTATAAAACACTTTGTAATACATACCACGAATTTATATAAAACTATCACAAATACTATGTCGAAAAACATTATTGAAAAAACTAGTTCAGTCCACTTCAAGGGAATGCGACAGTTGTCGGTTCTTATTTTATAGATGAAAAATTTTGGTAAATATGAGTTACAAAGAAATTACTAGTAAAAAAAACATAAACAAAACACAGAAAAGATTCCACTCAATTACATTGCAGTTTTAATATTTCGAAATAATAAAAAAAAGTAAAAATTTAAACACGAACAACTTTTACTAGGGGTGAATGACATTTATATGAAATAAACTATTGCTAAATATTTTTTAAGTAATCGGAAAATTGGATTATAGATAAAAAATAGGATAAATTAATCGAAATATAAAAATTATCAATGCAATTGGAAAAATTGATATTGATACATTGATTATAAATTTTTATTTACAAATATAATTGTATTTATGTAATTTAAATCTTATTTGTTGGTTTTAATTTGTATTAATTAAAAAAAAAAACAAAACTATCGGTTGTATAATCCAAAGACTAATTAAAAGTTATATATTAAAGTTGATATAATAACATGTATTAAAATAACAATAATATTGCAAACATTGATTAAAATATATATAATATGGATAAAATAAATAAAATTATGTTGGTTGTGAGCTCAATTTCCATTACAAAATTAATTAACGCTACTCTTATTACACGCCAAGTCTTACATCCAGTAGAAAGTGGAGAATAGAGTAAACTTACACTATTTTTTTTTGTCTATTCTGCTATATGAAAGATGCAGTGTGAAATTGAGAATAAACTATTTTTATATAAATTACATATTATTTATCCTTGTATTTGAGAGAAGTATCGGTAAATTATTCTGTTATTATATTTCTTTCTTATTCACGTCTGTAATTAATAGGATTGTTAATATTTTATTTGTGCAAAAACAGTCAACTTTATATAACATGGTGGCAGCAAGGAACAAAAAAACTTATTTACATATAAGTTTTGAAAAACTTTTCAAATTATATTTATTTAGAAATTCTGGCATTTTAAATTAGGAATTAGATTTTTTTATAAATTAGACTTTTTTTCCACTATGCTTACAGCAAGCAACATATTATGACCCATACAAACAAAGCATTACATTGTTTCTTCTATTTATACACAACACTACACAACCTAATATTTACACTTAATAAAAACAAATTGTTATTGAGTGTCACAGATAGTCTTTGTCTTAGATCAAAATTCACTTGAGTTATCCACTGATTCTAATCAGTTTGGCTTTACGCTATCTGAATCTATTGGTCCTCGCCCGAGAAGCTGAACGTAGCCTTCTCCCAACTTTGGGATTGACCCTGGCCACCCTCACTATAGGCTGTAACAGCAACCCTTGCAAAGCTCTCTTTTTTTTCTTCTTCTCCTCATCACCCTCAGATGATGATCGCTTATCATCTTTTTCATCACTTTTTATAAGAGATTTTTCATTAACTTTATCATGAACTACAACTTTAAGGTCCAGTTGTAATTGTTCTTTGTCAACTTCCATCACCTCTGTTGAAGGTTGGATAGGATTAGGAGATTCACAAATTTGGAGTTCAGTCAATGTTTTATCTTCTTTCTCATTTTCTGACAGTGTCTGATCACTCATAGTGTCTTGAGTGGTGTCATCATCAGGATCAATGGATGATCTGTCGAGACTGCTGTCCTTTTGCTCTACACTACTTGTTGTTGAGGTTTTCTTTGATTTCCTTTTGTTAGGCCAACCCGTTTTGTTCTTCTTTTTGAATTTGCCTCGCCTCACTCTTGTGCGGGTAGAGTCTTGGTTGATTTCATTCCTTATTATATCACAATCTTCACACTCAGAGACCAAGCTGGACACATCAGGTAATATTTTGGCTGCTATAACAGCTGTTTCATCACAAATTAAATCATCGGCAATTTCATAATCGGTGGGTTCTTCAAACACTTCTGACAGAAACTGCTGTAGTCTTTCTGAGGCTTCCTGAGTTTCAGATAGTATGGGTTCAATTTTCATATTGCTATGAGTGTCACTGATTGTATCTTCAGAAGCAGTTGATTTAGCATCATCATGTTTCCTCCTATGTAGAAGGCCAGCGGACCCAAGAATTGCTAGGGTAGAAGCATGTTCTCGAGGTGACTTCCTTGGGTGTCCTTCTAAGGCTATGAGGGCTGTGGTCCTCTTCTGTTTCCGTATCCTCTTTTTCTTCATACCTCGGGTGCCATAGGACCTTGAAGGTCCTGGCTTCTCCTCTCTTTTCACTAGGTCACTTAAAGGACAGCAATTTGGCTTGAGTGGTGGTAACAGACCTATTTCATACGGTAACTTTGGTGACTTAGAGTACAGTTCTGTAACAACAATATCATTTATTAATTTAGTAGTAAATATATATTTAATGTTTTACTTTACTAGAAAAAATCATATAAAAAGAAAGTTATTAGAGAAATTGTTGAACACACAATTCTTAAAATAAAAAAGAAACTGATTTTAAAAATAAGCAAAATTACCAAAATACTGAGGCACATTCTTCGTAACCAGTTTATCCTGGTCCTGCCGTTTGAAAGTTTCAAACCAGGGTTCACTATGAGGAACAGATTCAAACGCAAACTCCAACTGTTCCACTGCTGGTGTATACTTCAACTTTCCATCCTCCCACTTCATACATCTTTCTGAAACCTCCCTTAGAGGGCTTACTTCTGGTTCAACTTTGTCAGGACTTTGTTCTTTGACAGGTTCTGGAGTTTCCTCTTTTAATTTGCATGTTACAGATGTAGGTGCTTTAGGAGTTCTTCTTGCCCTTTTAGTTACTGGTGGCACTCTCCGCTTTCTTCTTTTATCTTCTGGCCAGCTATCTTCTTCTGAGGATTCTTCTTTTAAGGCCACTGGTCGAGCCAACCTTTTTCTTTCTATAGGCGGAGGTGGTTTTGGTGGTGTTTTTTTCCTGGATTTCACCACATTTACTTTTACGTCTTCATCTGAAGAAGTAGAACTAGTGGAACTGGCCCGCTTAGGAAACATAAACTGTTCAGCTTCATCACTTAACACTGACAACTCTGACTTTCTGATCTTCCTAAATTTAACAACTAAAGGCTTAGTTCCATTGACAGTTGGCGGAGATTCCTTCTTTTTAACAGCAAAACCTCCACTGGATCTCAATTTTGTACTAACTCCCACCACTTTATAATACTGTCGATCTTCTGACGTTTGAGACTCACTTGTTCTTTTACTACATCTCTTTCTCTTCTTATCTTCTACTATTCCACCATTACGTTTGGGACTTGTATTACCATTAATATTATCGGGCGACTGTGATTTTTTTGTTTCACCATTACACAATTTTCTTAGAGACCTACGTTCACCATTAACTGGGGAGGCTTTATCAAGAAATGTGGTGACATCAGCTCCTGATGTTATTAACGAGTCCAAAGCTAGGAAGTTTGTATGGTCTCTGACGAAGGCCAGATGGTGTGGTGACCGCCTGTGGAGGGCTGCATCTACATAGTCTGTGTTACACATTTCACAATAACCTCCTCGCTGTTCTTTATCATCTTTCTCCTTTATACGTGGACGACTTTTTCTAGTCATTCTGTAATACATAATTAATACAAAATGAAAAAATCAAGAAAAAACAAAAGATATTTGGGATATACATATGTAAGAATCTTCAATTAAAGATTTATATAATTAAATATGTCCTGTCTAAAAGTTATTATAACTAAGACTATACTATGACCACAATCTAAACTACAATAAAATAATATTTACTTTTGTATATTATTATTCGACGGAATTGCGTTAACTAAGTTCTCTGGGGTTTCCTTTTTCTCCTTCTTCTCTTTAGGCGGGTCAGGCTCTAGAGATATGTGAGGCCACTCATCAAACTCTTTAAAAACCGGCCGGCATAATCTAAAAAAATATATACATATTTAAAAACTCTCAAAAACAGACAAACAACTAAAAGATAATCTTCAAATGGCTGAACATATTTTCATGAACCATTGCTAAGAACACTTGATTTAGTCACATTTAAAAAAAGAAAAACTAAGTCAAAATCAGTCAAACTTAGAACACAAATATTCAGCAGGGAAATAAAAAAATTAGGAAAAACCAAGAGAAAAAAACAATTTAGATAACTTCTATATATAATATAATGCATACTTGTCCAAAAATTCAATCTTGATAAAATGTTTAGTGAAGAGGTTGATATGCGCTTTACGCGGAGCCGTGAAGAATGTGTCATACAGTTTGTCCAATAAACTTATAGCCTGAAATATTAATAAATCTTGCAATAAACATAATAAAAAAATTATATATATATATATCTGTACATAGAAGAATATGATAAAGTATTAGATTATGAGCATTGGGCTGTGTGTGGGCAACAGTGTCTTAACACCACATTCTCTATGGCTATGTTATATCAGGGATACATAGTGAAAAGACAAAAATCTATAATTGAGGGATATAAAAGCAAAAGTGTTTCAGTCTAAAAATACATTTTTTAAACTGACTGATACTAAAGTATTTTTAAATCTGTATAGAATTAATGTTATTTGAGTAACTTATACAAAAGGTCTAACATCTGATTTTGATAGATATAACAATTTGTTACAACACATTAGAAATTTGCAGTTTACTCTGTTTTGATATTTTAACTGATTTTCTTGTAGCTGAAAAGCTGGCTTGTTTTTATTTTATACCTCTTAATTGAAAATATGTAATTGTAGTGTGCTACCTTTTGGACAGTGAGGTGAACATAGTTTTGCGGCTGAGATAGCCGCTGGAGCATGGCATCGGCGCGCGCGCGGCCCTCACGCCGCGCACATCGCGCCTCTGCGCCAACAACGTGTGTCACACGTGATGTTAGGAATATTTCCTCTCTCTGAAACAAAATACAAATATTTTTTATTTCGAGGCCTGTTGTGGCTCAGGAGCACAAGCTTGACAGTCGATACGACACATTGTGGGTTCTTTTTCCATTAGAGGAAAAATAAATGTTTAATATTTTGATTTCCTCGCTATGGTAATGAGGTGAAGCGTTGAATTCCACCACTCAAAATACAATGCCTCTAAAATTCAGTCGAAGGTGGGGAATGGAAGTCTTAATGTTAATAGTTCCTTTACACTAGATTCCCAGGTTCCCTCTGCCATCCCTTCCATGTGCAGGATGCACAGGCATCAAAAGGCGCCAATACTTTGAGAGACAATGTTTGTTTGTATATAACTGTTATGGATTTGATTCTTTTTCAGAAAAAATAATTATTTTCCAACTCATTACATCATTTTCTAAGTGGGAATCAACTCCATGGAAACAACCTTTATGCTATTTAGAAGCAATAATATTGAAAAATATAAATAAAACAGCTTTCCCGCACACAGCAGGGTAGGCAGAGGCAACCTAGTGTTAAGACACTCCTTTCCCCACAATAAAATTTCTTTACATTATTTATAATTTGTACGATTCTTATTTGATATAATGATAATGTTGACATTGTTATGATTTATTCTGCATATAAGGTGTATAATTTAATATACATTAAAAATATTTTTTGTTTAATAAAAGATAAAATAAACTCAAAATTTAGAAAATTTAAGACAGAGAAATAAACAAATAATGTATTATATAACATTTCAATATTAATGCATTATTTTGTTTACAGAAAAGTAAGTTTAAAATAACATTGATTAAGTTGTTTATCTGGAATTAATAAACAATGACAAAAATGTTGCCAGTGCAAAAAAAAATACTAAAACAATAATATATTAAATTTTAAAAAATTGCTTATTTTAAGTGGCAACTCCAATTAAAAATGTCATGTAACATTTTAAATAATTTAATCAAGAGACAGGGACAATGTGAAAGTCAGCAGTTTGTGTTTACTGCATGACCTAAAATTAAAACTGTAGTCTTGCAAGTGTGACTGTTTGCAACTTGAATGCTGATGCCAGCAATTAGTTCACAGGTAGAATATTGTTTCATGTAACACATTTACTGGGAAATATATAAAGCTGTGTGCGTAAACGTGTGTCGTCGACACGGTACAATTGAAACAGCCGTGCACTCTAGTTTCCTTGATATACAGTCGGCATCGACGCCGGGACGAGCTCGCGCCTTCCGACGGTACGCGCCAACCGTCCCGCGCAAAAAAATAACACTCCCTACTAACATACACACAATAACCATCCATAACGCTAGCGTCTTAAGAATGACATCGCCTTGGCGTCACTATAGTAATATCAACTGTCAAAAATTAAGCATACACACGCGTAGGCCAAAGAAAACTACATTTGAAACGGCTTTTAAATGGGTGTAATGCAACGCGGCGCTCGGCCTCGGCACGATGCATTTTGCGCTGCGACGGCACCTCTAACGCTACCATACAAAAGATGACCTAAAATCGAACGCTAGCTACGCGCGCAACTAGCTACTCAGAACAAGTCACTTTTAAACTGTTTTCTAAACAATCCTGACTCGATCAATGTGTCAGCCCGCACGTGTAGGTATCCTACCGCATATATACTTACACAAAAGCGGTCCGCGAGGCCCCCGCGCGCCGCTTATCACAAAAATAAGTAACTATATACTAGTCACAGAGACGACCACTTCGTCACCACAAAAAAATCCTCCAATCACAATATTAAGTGTGAATGTCAACGAACACGAATGCACTCTGTACGTCTTAGGTGTTTAAGAAACAATTGTTATACTTTTATTTGTAATTTGTACACATTTACTAATTAAATTCGTAAAAGTAACAACAAACACAAATCTGTCATACAAGATGGAGATATTTTGCGTTAGTTTCTGTTATATTCACGGGCGGCGCTGCCGTCGCGTGGAAGGGGAACGGCTTGTTATTGGATAGCGCCGGGAAAACATTCCGTTCTATACTTTTTCAAAGTGAACATAAACGTATATTAAAAATATTAAATATGACAAAGTTGTTCAACATTATAACAATTAACTATTGTGCATTCATTAAATTAATCAAGATACTATTAGTAAAACCACTCTAACTTGAAAAGTTAATTAAATTTTGTCAGATATTTTAAACCAAGTCTATAAAACAATACTTAGAACGAAACGAGTATAACGCGACCAAATCGAAAACGTGCTATAAATATAAATTCTGACATGTCTCTGACCTACCAACACGAGTTTGTCGTTTTATTTTGTTATATATAACCACAAAACTGCATAGAAACGTCTTGCAAGTTATTTTGCAAAATAGAAAACTTTTGGCGGCAAATATGTGTATTTGTACTCACCAGGCCCATGTCCTGTAGCCTTCGCGAAATTGATCTGGACAATGTGGGATCTTGAATATCCAAGTAGAAACAGAAGTTTTTTCTGACTGAAAATTTATGCTTACGTTAGTATTTTTTTTTCACCATGTAACAAAAATTTACGTAACCAACGCAACGTACTTCTGTTATATTTCTCTTGCAGGTGTAAATTAGAAACCATCATGTCACGAATCAGATAAAATTGCACAAATAACAATATAGAACATTTGTCAATTTCCACTACACTAATAAGCTTGTGAAAATTATTAACATAGCACATTTTTTATACAATAAAAAACTTCGTGTTGCACTGCCATTGGTATAAAAATCACATTTAAAGTAATCCTAAATTAAATAATATTACGTTTTGACCCCTGGAAGACAAATGTCAGTGACAGCTGAGATCTATAGACAATAACACACGTTTATCAATGATCTATGGTTGCCAATCGATGTGGCAATCGATATTTTACAATTTTTAATTATCTGTTGTAAATTTTAATATTGTATTTAATCATATTATCATTACAGGTTCATTAAATAAATATTAATGATAAAAAAATATTATAAATGTGTATGTTATTTTTAAAATGGTAAACGTCAAATATAATCTTTAGTTTATATATTTACTTAAAGTAAATGTTGAAACACAAACAATTGTTTTAACACACATAAGCGGTTTCAATGTTAATCATAATTATACAATATATCTAGTTTTCTAAATATATCTAGTTTAGAATAACATTTATAAAACTACTCTACGCATTTCTGTAAGCCGGAACAAGGCCTGGCTACGTATACAGCGGGCGTCGGGCAGTACATGCCGACTATATACGTATTTTATCGATTACTCACGTCGTATTATGTGTATTGAAATGGATGGATGTATGTACATAGGTAGGATAGTCCGCGCACGGTCCGTTTATTTTGCTACTGTATTTAGGTCATTGCAATGTTGATATAAAGTTTTAAAATGTACGTTATATAGCGCTGTTATAAATGTAACTCTTCAAATGCTTCGTGCTTAAATGATGACGATATTTTTTATTTTTTTATGGTTATAAATATTTTGCAGAAACTCATACGTTATAATTAGGAATATTATCCCTAATTGCGATTTGTACCCACAATAATTGTTTTGATATTCACATGATTGATACATAAGAAAAAGTAAACAGAAAGAGTATACAAGAATTTATTTTGCTCAGTATTTTTCTAAGAGAAACGAAACGATTAATTATCATTCGTTTGAATTGAATAGAAATGTCAGTCAATTAAGCCGTTAACTGAACTGGTGGAGGGAATAAGCCACAAATAAGGAAGAAACAATGAAATCGGAAACAAAGGAAGCTGAATACAGAAAACAGCTATCTTCGCTAATATAATAACAGAGAAACTGTACTTTTTTGTAAGTTACTTGTTATGGATAAACGCAAAAACATAGATGTTCTAAGAATTTTACAAATAAAACAACGTTGTAAAAAAATCGTTAAAATCTAAATCAAAGTTATTTGTTGCGAATTGTGATTACTATTCAAGATAAATAAAATAATGCATATGGACAATTATACATATGTATAAGAAACTTAACTTCACGTTTTACCCTAGCGGGGTAGTCAGAGAGGACGGAGCGCCGAACGCTACGGTCTCTACATACCTTTTTCGCCTGTCGTGTATAAGAAACGCCATTGTTTATTTATATAAGTTTAGCCTGATAAGAAAAAACAATGTGGCGTTAGGTTCCAGTAATGAAAAGTGTTTCTAAAATTCTCGACTGAATTCAGAGAACGGAATGTTATACCACTTTCACCACAGGTTGCTTGTCCTTACAGTGCTATCTGTGCTATAACTTAAAAGATATGTAGGTGAAATACGTTTTATTAAAAGCTTTTATTTAACTTGCAATGTGTGTATTAACATGCAATGTTGTATGTTTGGATGAAATTTGAGCTTAATTTTGAAGTAGATATCTCCAACCGATTGACCTGAAATTTTTTATACAGGTTAAGTTTAGATGATAGTACACGATAAAATGTATGACGTTGTAAATCTGATATAGCGGACCATCCAAGATGGCGAAATTAATATATTATAATATAATATTTTTAATGCCTATCTCACCATCGGCCTCGTTGAGGCAATTCGAAAAAAAATGTGACGTAATTCTAAATCCAATATTGCGGACCATTCAAGATAGCCGAATAGTTACATTTAATCTAATTCTACAATATGGATATCAAATGAAAGGGCTCGTTGAGAGTAACTTCAAAAATAACGTAACGTTTTTCTAAATCCAATATGGCGAAACATCTAAGATGGCGGAATAGTTATTATTTATGAACATCTGCAATACGGGTATCAAATGAAAGGGCTTGCCGAGAATAATTAGAAAAATAATGTGACATCTAGTGTGAGAAACCTAGCCAGCGGTAACCAAAGGGTAAACAAATTTCTTTTAAATTTTAACTATCAACTCATGACCTCATTATACACAATTTATATGATCATTAAAGCTTGTCGCGCAGTTTGCTAAGAAGTTTGTAGTTAAGCTTGTAAGTTAAGAATTTTAAAGTTTCAATAATTAAATATTGATTAACGCGACAAGCGATTAAATCTGCTGATCATATATTTTATTTACTTAACTTCAGTACTGAAGTTTTTGTAGATTAATGAATCAATCAATCAAAACAAATGAACTGTGCGTCGCCCTTCAGTTTAGAAGCTGTTGGCTTCTAGTAAAATTTTATCCTAGCTTGGACAGTGAAAACGATCTTCTGAATAAAACTTGGAGACTTTAATTATTTATTTTTGAAGCCAGCCAGTGCACCATTGGGAAAGCATGTGAATGTATACCTACGCGGTGGTCGTGGATTCCGCTAGCTACACATTTCTTTATTTTAAACATGTCATACTTCATACAATGTAATACGATGGATACATTCTGAGAATCGATGTAATAGGTATGTGCATCGAGACCGAGTACCAGACGCGTCACTTCCCTTCGTACCAACTTGATTCAAGTAGCTTACGCAACTCTATTAATGTTGTACTAATGTTATTTATATACTAGTAGTATTCTGTTTGCTTCTTCATCCGTTTGATATACACTTACATAATAAATAAGTATTATTTATATGAGGCTTGTCGAGGAGCAGTTGCACAAGCGTGCGACTGTAAAAGGAAATGTAATATGTGATATTTCATTTCCTCGCTCTTGTAAAGGGCGGCGTTGAGTTCCGCCACTCAACACGCAATGCTTCAAGAATTTGATGAAAAGTGGAGAATGGTAGTGTTTTAATGGGGGCGGAGTGTCTTAACACGAAGTTCCCGGGTTCTGTCCTCCCTGCGATATGCAGCCCGCAATATGCATCGTATTGCGTGAAGCCCAAAAAAACTAAACATATATTTTTTTCTCTTAAACTTAATTGTTAGTTAAAAATGTAATTAAAGATAGTAAGATATAAGTTCATCATTTGAAAGTGGGGTTTATAATAAAATGACCTAGATGGAACATACAATTTAAGTCACGCGACGTTTCAAAGGCGCGCGAATTAGTTAATTTTTTTATACTTACTTATATTTTTTTTGAGTAATTCAAATTTTACATATTAAAGAAGAAATGAATGTCACCACATACAATAGAATTGTTTGGACATTCTAAATTCTCATAATTGTGAGGTGCATATGCATTTTAAGATTTTTGTACGTTGTCTATAAGTATTTAAATAAAAATAGTTATTTATTTTAGAATCTATGAATAAGTCATGTGTGTATAAATATAAAAAATCGATATTACAATTCAGTCGGTAGTTGCATTCTAACGAGTAGTGCCAAGAATGTTTCATGAACGACACTATTACTTCTTATTTCGAAAATTTTACGTAAGATGGCGCTTTTTTGAAATGCACAAAAATAATTTGTCTTAAATAATCTGCTAGTTATTGACAAAGTTACTACTTACTTGCTTGGCCTGGCGCATTCGATTGGTCTAGCTCCTTATAAGGGGTCTTCAAATAGTAAATGTCAAATATAGGTTTGATAGTATAACGTAGTATACCTAAATATTAAGCCACCTATAAGCCTGGTGGGAGTTTAGGTCCACGTAAAGCGTCTGGCAATAATAAATATGCATTTTTTACATTATTCTTAAAAACCTAATTAAATACGAGCGTTTCCACTTTAACATAAATGACTTCTGATATGACCCCACTTTCAAGCTACATAATTAAGTGCGCATACCGTCTCAACTATGTATTACACTAATAATCCTCAAAATTTCAGCTTTGCTAAAATGACGTAGGTCTGGGGACCCTGGTGTCTCAGTCTGTTACAATTGCTTACAAGAAGATCAATTAGATGTACAATCTTCAGCTTACCCAATAACTCCTACAGTCCGACCCAATTCCTAATCGTTCAGAAGTTGTCTTGATCATCATCAGCTCAGTAATGTCATCAGATGATGACTCTTCTGTATCTTTTATCAATTTGACTGTATTTTTTTATATTTGTTAGCTCAAACACTACATAATTTCATATGTATGTTTAAATAGAGTTGCGAACTATATACCCGGGGCATGATGACCCCCATGCCCCCCCCCCCCACAAATTTACGCACATACCTAATGCAAATTTACATTTCAGAACCTCACCTCAGAAGTTTTGACAAATTGTAATGATTCTTACTTTATTTGAAAGCTTTTGATTTATTTTTATTTTGCTTCCCATGTGGTCCCATTTTAATTCAGTCTATTCTGACAATGTTTTTCATAAAAAAATCAAATAATTGCATTAGGTATGTCCGCGACAAATGGACGAATAACTCAATATCCCATCAACCGATTTCGATGATCCTTTTTGTATCGAATAGGATACACTAGTTTAGTTAGGGTCTGATTATGGGATCCGGTTAAAGTCAGTTTTTTTTTTGTTAAAAAATATTTGGGGTCTATAAAAGAGGCTATTTATTTTATTTGGGATATTTCCACTGAATAATTGCACGAGTTAGTTTTTATTTAAAATAGCATACCTTATGTATGCATTTGTCACTGAGTAAAATTTACTATTCATCATAATTATTTAGACACATTGCCCCTATGGATTTAAAAAGTTTTTCTTGCATAAGCCCTTTATATGAGGCTATCATGGCGCAGTAGCTTCGACTGTAAGAACTTGATGGCTGTGGGTTCAATAATCTTCATTTCCCACAACTGGAAAGCAAAACAAAGCATTATCACTTAATACACAATGCCTGAAAAACTGGATGAATTGTAGAGAACCAACGTGCTCCATGGAAAATTTATTTTTTTACCCAGAATAACATTGAAATTTATTTATTATCCACTACCTAGGTTGACACATTAAGTTAATAAATATAAATTATTGCTAAATCAGCTTTAGAATCGGGATAAATAAAAAGCACAGACCCACTTAAGATAAACTTATAATTAACTATTAAATTATTTAACATCATAAATATACATTACATAAGAGACGCTTTGTAAAAATCTTTAACAATAAACTTGTTAATATGTATTTCCTTATGTTACATGAATGTGAATGTAATTACAGAGATTATAAAATAATATATAAGAGTGGGAGTTACATGAGATGGGCAGAATTATTTACATTTTTGTACAAGACTTAATATTTTAAAAAAATACAATTTATTATATATACAGTTAAAGTAGAATAAGTCCATAGATACCTAGGCTCAATTATACATTTGTCAAAGAAAATTATTATTAGAAAAAGAAAAAAAATGTCTTTGGTCGTTAAGTAGCGAGATTGTGTTTAATAAATTTAATTCTTAGTATAGAAACACAATTACTAGAAATTTCTGCCAAAATAAAAAAAAATACAGATATATATGACATATGCACCTTGTTACCGAGGTTTACAATAAGATACACAAACATATTTTTTTACTATAATAATAATAATAAAATATTTTCATTTCACTAAGCTTGGTCATAATAAATACATTTTAGACACAGAAACCAGAGAGGAATATATGTCAATATAATAAAAAAACTTTTTGTTTATAATAGGTGTTTTACTATTTATTGTTTCTATGTATGTATGTATATTGCCATGTGAAAACGCGTAACTCCACACATTTGAGATGGGAATGAAAATGAAATTAAATTTCATTTTTTTATAATTTTTATAATGCGGTTAAATGAAACCTAAACTCACTATTTCAGTCTCAAATTCGACTCACAGTATAGTCTACACCAACAGATTTAAATAACTGTACATTCAATGGTTAATTATCGTAATTATCTTTATTTTCACTGTTCGTTTCGCCATTAAGTATTGGTGGCACTGGCGGCTTTATAGGCGGAGCTGGTATCACCTGAAAAAAATAAAGTAATCATAAGCAATTCCCGCCACTTTTTTACATTTTACAGTAACGCTAATTTATGTAATTATAAGAATATTTACAATATATTTAATATTTAAAAAAGGAAATGTTATTTTTATATATGAATACTGACATAAAAATAATTGTTTAAAACTAAAAATAAATCAAGGAGATTATATCTATAGAAAACACACAACAAATGGATGCTGTCAGACAATGGATGACACAGATACACATAAATTTAATTTCATACTTATATACATATAATATTTTATAAAACGAAAAAGAAAAACTATATTTTATATATTTTAATATTGTGTTATAATAAATGCTCTGTTACCAAATTTTATTTTATTAATTAACTAGATTTAGATCAATTAACCAATCGTAGACTTCATTTTGTCACGAAAAGCAATGTTATCTAATTAATGTTTTAAATAATGATCTTTCAAGTAACAACTCTTAAGAAGCTCAATGTGATTTAATTAATGTTTTATTACTATTGAAATGTCAATTATCTGCTGAGAATTATAAAATGAGGAATAAAATGGAAATTGGAATTAAAAATATTAATGTTTTGCCACATTGATGTTTTGTTGGTTGACAAATTTTAACTCCATAGGGTTCCAACGTTTACCATATTCTACATTATTAATAATATAAGAATAAATACACACTATATAAAGTTTTAAACAATAAAAAAAGTCACTAACTTATCCATTCTAATATCCCAAAAGCAACACTCCATCACCACTAAATAAGATAGTGACTTAACTTGAAATTTTGAAAATCCCATCTTCATTTGAAACTATTGTTTATCATTCTATGATACTTTCTACACTGTCATTAAAAATAGTTATTTTGTCGGCATGTTGCTTATAAGTGGCAATATTTAAAAAACTTATTTTATAAGAAATTTTATTTTTATTTATAAGATGATATAGTATGTTTACAGTACAGCGTTGAGTTCTGTGCATTGCTTTGGAATCTTTTTTAGATATCACGAAATAAAGAAGAATGACAAATTTATTAAGATAGAAAAAGTAATCTACAATAACCAATTGGATTAATTGAATATGATCATTGAGTGCTTTTGGTACTTGGGAATATATATAAAGTTGCAAAAATCAAATAAAATATTAGTGCTTTTTTCATATAATTTTCAGCTTCACGCTTTATATCGCGTGCAGCAGGGTAGGCAGAGGGAACCTATAAGTGTTAAGACACACCGTTCCCCACTTTCTGCCGAATTCTTAAGGCATTGCGTGTTGAGGTGCAGAACTTAAAGCCGCGCTTTGCTTTGACACCAGAGCGAAGAAATGGAAATATACACGTAAATAAATATTTCACTTCCTCGAGTGGGGATCGAACCCACAACCGTCGTGTTAGTCTTACTCTTGTGCCTCTGCGCGACAACGGCCTCAATAAATATGTTTATGCTTTTTTTCATATACATATTTATTTTACTTTAAAATGGATAGAACTTGTAATAATTTGTCATTTAAGGGTTAATAAATCTATTAGCTTTTACGTCATGTTTATTTACAAATATAACATTATATTCAAGTTTTACAAAAGTAAATATTTTTAATTATCATCCAAAATTAAGAATTATTACTTTCTTTACATAATTTCTATCAATAAAGCAATTAGTCAAGTATAAAGCAACATGGCGACAAAATATTAGTATGAGGATTTGCGTACGTTTGTGGCGGATGTGTTGTCATCTTCGTCCTGTTTAGGATTTAAAAAATATTAAGAATAAATCCAAGATGGTGGTGCATTTTAAATTTAATAGCTTAAATTACAGGATATACATTTGATGAATATATAGTTGGTATAAGTTTCTTAAAGTTGATATTTTTTTCTTATTTTGTATCTTATAATCCCTTACAAATAAATACTAAAGCTAACTATTAGCTATTACACGAAGTTCCCGGGTTCTGTCCTCCCTGCGATATGCAGCCCGCAATATGCATCGTATTGCGTGAAGCCCAAAAAAACTAAACATATATTTTTTTCTCTTAAACTTAATTGTTAGTTAAAAATGTAATTAAAGATAGTAAGATATAAGTTCATCATTTGAAAGTGGGGTTTATAATAAAATGACCTAGATGGAACATACAATTTAAGTCACGCGACGTTTCAAAGGCGCGCGAATTAGTTAATTTTTTTATACTTACTTATATTTTTTTTGAGTAATTCAAATTTTACATATTAAAGAAGAAATGAATGTCACCACATACAATAGAATTGTTTGGACATTCTAAATTCTCATAATTGTGAGGTGCATATGCATTTTAAGATTTTTGTACGTTGTCTATAAGTATTTAAATAAAAATAGTTATTTATTTTAGAATCTATGAATAAGTCATGTGTGTATAAATATAAAAAATCGATATTACAATTCAGTCGGTAGTTGCATTCTAACGAGTAGTGCCAAGAATGTTTCATGAACGACACTATTACTTCTTATTTCGAAAATTTTACGTAAGATGGCGCTTTTTTGAAATGCACAAAAATAATTTGTCTTAAATAATCTGCTAGTTATTGACAAAGTTACTACTTACTTGCTTGGCCTGGCGCATTCGATTGGTCTAGCTCCTTATAAGGGGTCTTCAAATAGTAAATGTCAAATATAGGTTTGATAGTATAACGTAGTATACCTAAATATTAAGCCACCTATAAGCCTGGTGGGAGTTTAGGTCCACGTAAAGCGTCTGGCAATAATAAATATGCATTTTTTACATTATTCTTAAAAACCTAATTAAATACGAGCGTTTCCACTTTAACATAAATGACTTCTGATATGACCCCACTTTCAAGCTACATAATTAAGTGCGCATACCGTCTCAACTATGTATTACACTAATAATCCTCAAAATTTCAGCTTTGCTAAAATGACGTAGGTCTGGGGACCCTGGTGTCTCAGTCTGTTACAATTGCTTACAAGAAGATCAATTAGATGTACAATCTTCAGCTTACCCAATAACTCCTACAGTCCGACCCAATTCCTAATCGTTCAGAAGTTGTCTTGATCATCATCAGCTCAGTAATGTCATCAGATGATGACTCTTCTGTATCTTTTATCAATTTGACTGTATTTTTTTATATTTGTTAGCTCAAACACTACATAATTTCATATGTATGTTTAAATAGAGTTGCGAACTATATACCCGGGGCATGATGACCCCCATGCCCCCCCCCCCCACAAATTTACGCACATACCTAATGCAAATTTACATTTCAGAACCTCACCTCAGAAGTTTTGACAAATTGTAATGATTCTTACTTTATTTGAAAGCTTTTGATTTATTTTTATTTTGCTTCCCATGTGGTCCCATTTTAATTCAGTCTATTCTGACAATGTTTTTCATAAAAAAATCAAATAATTGCATTAGGTATGTCCGCGACAAATGGACGAATAACTCAATATCCCATCAACCGATTTCGATGATCCTTTTTGTATCGAATAGGATACACTAGTTTAGTTAGGGTCTGATTATGGGATCCGGTTAAAGTCAGTTTTTTTTTTGTTAAAAAATATTTGGGGTCTATAAAAGAGGCTATTTATTTTATTTGGGATATTTCCACTGAATAATTGCACGAGTTAGTTTTTATTTAAAATAGCATACCTTATGTATGCATTTGTCACTGAGTAAAATTTACTATTCATCATAATTATTTAGACACATTGCCCCTATGGATTTAAAAAGTTTTTCTTGCATAAGCCCTTTATATGAGGCTATCATGGCGCAGTAGCTTCGACTGTAAGAACTTGATGGCTGTGGGTTCAATAATCTTCATTTCCCACAACTGGAAAGCAAAACAAAGCATTATCACTTAATACACAATGCCTGAAAAACTGGATGAATTGTAGAGAACCAACGTGCTCCATGGAAAATTTATTTTTTTACCCAGAATAACATTGAAATTTATTTATTATCCACTACCTAGGTTGACACATTAAGTTAATAAATATAAATTATTGCTAAATCAGCTTTAGAATCGGGATAAATAAAAAGCACAGACCCACTTAAGATAAACTTATAATTAACTATTAAATTATTTAACATCATAAATATACATTACATAAGAGACGCTTTGTAAAAATCTTTAACAATAAACTTGTTAATATGTATTTCCTTATGTTACATGAATGTGAATGTAATTACAGAGATTATAAAATAATATATAAGAGTGGGAGTTACATGAGATGGGCAGAATTATTTACATTTTTGTACAAGACTTAATATTTTAAAAAAATACAATTTATTATATATACAGTTAAAGTAGAATAAGTCCATAGATACCTAGGCTCAATTATACATTTGTCAAAGAAAATTATTATTAGAAAAAGAAAAAAAATGTCTTTGGTCGTTAAGTAGCGAGATTGTGTTTAATAAATTTAATTCTTAGTATAGAAACACAATTACTAGAAATTTCTGCCAAAATAAAAAAAAATACAGATATATATGACATATGCACCTTGTTACCGAGGTTTACAATAAGATACACAAACATATTTTTTTACTATAATAATAATAATAAAATATTTTCATTTCACTAAGCTTGGTCATAATAAATACATTTTAGACACAGAAACCAGAGAGGAATATATGTCAATATAATAAAAAAACTTTTTGTTTATAATAGGTGTTTTACTATTTATTGTTTCTATGTATGTATGTATATTGCCATGTGAAAACGCGTAACTCCACACATTTGAGATGGGAATGAAAATGAAATTAAATTTCATTTTTTTATAATTTTTATAATGCGGTTAAATGAAACCTAAACTCACTATTTCAGTCTCAAATTCGACTCACAGTATAGTCTACACCAACAGATTTAAATAACTGTACATTCAATGGTTAATTATCGTAATTATCTTTATTTTCACTGTTCGTTTCGCCATTAAGTATTGGTGGCACTGGCGGCTTTATAGGCGGAGCTGGTATCACCTGAAAAAAATAAAGTAATCATAAGCAATTCCCGCCACTTTTTTACATTTTACAGTAACGCTAATTTATGTAATTATAAGAATATTTACAATATATTTAATATTTAAAAAAGGAAATGTTATTTTTATATATGAATACTGACATAAAAATAATTGTTTAAAACTAAAAATAAATCAAGGAGATTATATCTATAGAAAACACACAACAAATGGATGCTGTCAGACAATGGATGACACAGATACACATAAATTTAATTTCATACTTATATACATATAATATTTTATAAAACGAAAAAGAAAAACTATATTTTATATATTTTAATATTGTGTTATAATAAATGCTCTGTTACCAAATTTTATTTTATTAATTAACTAGATTTAGATCAATTAACCAATCGTAGACTTCATTTTGTCACGAAAAGCAATGTTATCTAATTAATGTTTTAAATAATGATCTTTCAAGTAACAACTCTTAAGAAGCTCAATGTGATTTAATTAATGTTTTATTACTATTGAAATGTCAATTATCTGCTGAGAATTATAAAATGAGGAATAAAATGGAAATTGGAATTAAAAATATTAATGTTTTGCCACATTGATGTTTTGTTGGTTGACAAATTTTAACTCCATAGGGTTCCAACGTTTACCATATTCTACATTATTAATAATATAAGAATAAATACACACTATATAAAGTTTTAAACAATAAAAAAAGTCACTAACTTATCCATTCTAATATCCCAAAAGCAACACTCCATCACCACTAAATAAGATAGTGACTTAACTTGAAATTTTGAAAATCCCATCTTCATTTGAAACTATTGTTTATCATTCTATGATACTTTCTACACTGTCATTAAAAATAGTTATTTTGTCGGCATGTTGCTTATAAGTGGCAATATTTAAAAAACTTATTTTATAAGAAATTTTATTTTTATTTATAAGATGATATAGTATGTTTACAGTACAGCGTTGAGTTCTGTGCATTGCTTTGGAATCTTTTTTAGATATCACGAAATAAAGAAGAATGACAAATTTATTAAGATAGAAAAAGTAATCTACAATAACCAATTGGATTAATTGAATATGATCATTGAGTGCTTTTGGTACTTGGGAATATATATAAAGTTGCAAAAATCAAATAAAATATTAGTGCTTTTTTCATATAATTTTCAGCTTCACGCTTTATATCGCGTGCAGCAGGGTAGGCAGAGGGAACCTATAAGTGTTAAGACACACCGTTCCCCACTTTCTGCCGAATTCTTAAGGCATTGCGTGTTGAGGTGCAGAACTTAAAGCCGCGCTTTGCTTTGACACCAGAGCGAAGAAATGGAAATATACACGTAAATAAATATTTCACTTCCTCGAGTGGGGATCGAACCCACAACCGTCGTGTTAGTCTTACTCTTGTGCCTCTGCGCGACAACGGCCTCAATAAATATGTTTATGCTTTTTTTCATATACATATTTATTTTACTTTAAAATGGATAGAACTTGTAATAATTTGTCATTTAAGGGTTAATAAATCTATTAGCTTTTACGTCATGTTTATTTACAAATATAACATTATATTCAAGTTTTACAAAAGTAAATATTTTTAATTATCATCCAAAATTAAGAATTATTACTTTCTTTACATAATTTCTATCAATAAAGCAATTAGTCAAGTATAAAGCAACATGGCGACAAAATATTAGTATGAGGATTTGCGTACGTTTGTGGCGGATGTGTTGTCATCTTCGTCCTGTTTAGGATTTAAAAAATATTAAGAATAAATCCAAGATGGTGGTGCATTTTAAATTTAATAGCTTAAATTACAGGATATACATTTGATGAATATATAGTTGGTATAAGTTTCTTAAAGTTGATATTTTTTTCTTATTTTGTATCTTATAATCCCTTACAAATAAATACTAAAGCTAACTATTAGCTATATATAATATTTATTTCTAAAAGATTATTATTTGTATTATATTACACGTAACTACGCAAGTGATTTTAAATTGTAATTGTAATTACTATATTTAGAACTACTTTAGTATGACTAAAATTATATTGCCATATAAATAAACGAAAATACTACTTTTAATAAATGTATTTTTTCTGTACTTACATGGAAATACAATAATTTTAGTGCACTGAGATTCATGATTCATTAAAAAATTTATAAACATGTACATATTATTTTAGTTACTATAACATTTGTGTAAATAATGGTTTTGCATTTGAAAACGATTATATTAGTAGAAAAAAGGAGATAAATTGTGTTTATATGCTGAATAATGAAAAAATATTTGTTGTTTTGGATAAGACGACAATCGTTTTTTCAGCATTACCCTGTATCTCAAACAAATCATTGCAGAAAGAGGGAACGTAGTGCTAAGATACCCCATTTCTCAGTTGCCGCCGCGGTCTGCTACGTCACCAGAGTGACGATATGAAAGTATTAAATATTTCATTTCCCCCGAGTGCATTTCCAGTCGCACTCATGTGCCCCTGCTCCTCTTACGGCCTTTATACGAAACATATACAATTATACTCGTCTCCTTCAAATAAAAAGGAAACCAAAATTCGTCTAATCATTATGTATCCACTAAATGTATATAATATTGCATTTCAATAATCTGGCAGTATTAAAGTTCAGTGGTCCGATTGTTGGACTGTTCCACTTCCTGGATTGTAAAGTAAATAAATCAATTCATTAATAAACTATAACGATTTTTGTTAATGACTATAAATATGTTATTAATAATAGATATGCAGAAACCTGCTGGTGATAACATAATTTTAAAACAATCCTTAATTGAAGTATAGTCTTGTGCAAAGTAGTATAGTCTTTTAATATGTTTGCCCTTTGAGAGTGTCAAACTATTAGAAGTTTCTAAGAATCTATATGTTATTTTTCTATACAGGTTTTCTTAATAATTTGAGGTCGTCGTGGCGCAGCGGCACAAGGGTGTGACTGCAACGTTGGTTTTGGGTTCGATGCCCAGGAATGAGGATGAGATGAGGATCCAGGAGGAAGTGAAATATTTATTAACGTTTATATTTCCATTTTTAGGCTCTGGTGTCGAGGCAAAAGTAGGGCGTTGAGTTCTGCCACTCTACACGCAATGCCTCCAGAAATCGGCAGAAAGTGGGGAACGGATGTCTTACCACTAGGTTCCCTCCACCTACCCTGCTGTGTGCGGGATACAGCGTGAAGCTATTTAATTTTAGTCTTAATACTTGTTGTAACTACTAACAAAACAATCTTATCTGTGGCGTGTGACTGTAAACGCGACGGTTGTGGATTCAATTTCCACTCGGAGAAACTAATTGTTTAGTATTATAATTTCCTCGTTCCACATAAATAAGACGAGACAAAGCGCGGTGTTCAGTTCCTTCACTTAACAGGCAATGTCTCAAAAATTTCGCGGAAAATGGGGAGCCGAGTGTCTTAACACTAGGTTTAATCATATCCTATTATATTTGGTATACAGCGTCAAATTGAAAAAAATTACTTCCTACTCACCGCGGGCTTAGGCCGATGAGTGTCAACTGCGTCGACAGATAGTTTTATATGTTCCTCGCGACACCCGTAAGCCACTGGGGTCAACTTTATCACCGTGTGCAGTGGCACATGGAGATATGGCAGCTCCTCTGTAATTTTGATTTAAAAAAAAAGATTACTTTCTTCATATATTTCAGATTCAGGCAGTGTTTATGTAGGGTTAACAGATTTATATCGGAACTTTTAGACAAATAAGGAGAACCTGTACGCGAATACATTCATGTTGCGTATATATTTGCTCATATGGTTCAATGTGTTTCAGAAGGTGTGTGAATAGTGGTCACACATATGTGTACATACAGGTTAAAGGAATACCGTTTGGAAAGACGTTTCCAGTATGTTGTCCCGTCTTTAAGTCTTATCTGTTCAGAGATTAATTCCGCGACTCAAAACATAATGCTTCCAAAATTGTGAGGAAGTGTGTGTCTTAATGAGAGTTCCTATTGTCTTAACATTTCTTTATTTAGCTATGTATGTGATTTTCCTTGTGTTTATGAAAGTATATATAGCATATGTATTAAAATACATATTATATTACCAGCAGATTTATCCAAGAAATAAGCCAGCAGACATCTCATGACCGCTTGATGGGATACCACCAGCACATTGCCCTGTCTTTCCAGCTCCATAATAACGGGTTCTAATCTAGCCACCAGGTCCTCGTAGCTTTCGCCACGGGGATATCTATAGGCGAACTTGTTAGCGTCGCGCGCGTTGAAATCTGAGGGGTATTTCTCTTGAATTTCAGAGTAGGTCATCTCTTCACAGATGCCCTGTAATATGAAATGTTTATATATTTTCTCGTGATCCTATATTTGTAATAATTTGTGTCGTTTATTTTAAAGACGACGCAGATATTATGAAAATGCAGCATAGCAATTTTATTTGATTATTTCTAATTCAGTCCTAGACTTTTTTTTATGTAAAATAAAAAAAAATGTGACGTGTTTACTCGTGACAATGAACAGTCATATCTTTACATTTTAATACGTTGATAAATTATCATGACTATATCCATGGTCCATAGGTAAAGCATCGAAAGCGAAACTCGCAATGTTTTTATCGCTCTTTTTAATATCTTAAAAGAATAGTTATTTATGCATTTTTTGAACGTGTATGTATTTAAACTACTTTAATTTTTCACTCTCGATACTTTACCTAGGGTTCGTTGATATTTTGTATAAGCAAGAAAAATGTGGTCCAAAACATCTCCGTATATACACATAAAAATATTGTAAAGTAGTGCTACAATTCAATTCACTCATCCCATTGTACACTTCGCCCCCCTACCTCCCAAAACGAAAACACCTAAGTCCCCCAAAACTCCCACCCACCAAAACTCACCGCATCAATCTCATTCAACGCCTTCCACCTCTCCTGCGGCGCTTTGACGTCCTTGACGGTCTGTATGGCGCGCCGCATCCACGAGGTCCACACACGCAGTCCCGGTATGCGCTGCTGCTCGATGTAGGTGGCGAGCGCGCCCGCGTACTGCTTGCCGCGCCCTGACAGGGAACTGTCCCCGCCTATGCGACCGACGAGGTTGTGCATGCTTTCTCCATGCTGGGGAAATGGATACGAAATATAGTTTTTATTTCCAGCTTCACGCTGTATGCAGCACAATGCAGGGAAGGCCAAGGGAACCTAGTGTAATGACACTCCGTTCCCTACTTTCGGCGGAATTCTGGAGGCATTGCGGGTTGAGTGGCGAAACTCAACGCCGTGCTTTGTCTTGACACCAGAACAAACACAAAGTAATGAAAATATAAATTTAAATAAATATTTCATTACTTCAAGTGGGGAGTTCAAGTTTTTTTGTATATAAACACAGAATGTGCAGGGGTGGTCTTCTCTAAACAAAATAAAGTCATGAAAATCGGTTCACCCAGTCAAATGTTTGAGGTAGTAAATATAAAAAAATACAGTCAAATTGATAACCTTCTTTTCTTAGAGAAGTCGGTTAAGAAGAAATTTTATCTTAACGGAAAGAAGGATAATCATTTCCTTTATTGTTATCTAGGTCATGTGAACGGTGGAAACCACGATTGCGACATTAAGGTACAAGGATATTATATTAAAATAACTATAATTTCAAATGCTCATTTATTTAAAACTGTATTTGCTATCCTATGCGAGGTATATGAATATTTGAAATGTTTAATGTATAAGAATGATGATATAATGTATTTTTCAGATCTGGATGACAGCTGTTGAAAGGGAACTGCCCTGTTCTGTTAAAACATTAAAATTATTTTTTTACCATCGGTATACCTTTTATATAACATCAATTTACCTAAAACTAAAAAAAAAACACAATTTACAAACCACTACAGAAAAAAAGGCCAACTTACCCTAGTTAAATAAATGGTCCGCGGCACAATATGTATATTCATCAAGTAATACACAATTCTACTTTGTATGTGGCCTTCGTGTTTATGGACTACCACTTTCTCCCCTGTGTCGTAGATCTTCATGAAACTGCATTCGGACTCCAGCGCTTCGTCTAGGGGTTCATATTTCTCTTTGTAATGCTCTATTCTCAGGAGAAAGTCATTTAGAACGTTATCTGTGTTTTGTATGTTTGTATAGTCCGGGCTGCTCACTTTCACTTCCTGTTGGTAAAAAATATATAAAAAAACTTATACTTATATATGTATAATGTCAAGTATTTTTTGTATATATTTGCACATCTCTATAAATAATTCTCAATAATAAAATATTTTAAAGGATAAAAAATCTTGATAAACTTATGAAATAGCGGCCTTATGAACAGATTTTTACGGGCAAACATTAAGATAAAGTAAGCTTGTTATAAAAAAGTGCCAAGCCAGAAAAAATTAAACATTATCACCCCCCTGAACAGGATACATACTTACGTTACATACATATATACATTTAAACCGGTAGGACTTACAATTGTTTATTTATGGTATCATGTTATCAGAAAAATATATTAATAGTATAGATCATTTTAAGTAATTCATGTAACTACTATCACAAAATCGCATATTTGTTTTTATTTTCTTGAACATTTTTTCTCTAATAATAAATTTAAAAACCTATATGATCAATCAAGTCAATAATGAATGAGTTCAAAAAGCGTAGAAAAATCAATTTTAAGTAATTTATATGTTTAATTCCACTAGCTAAGATTGAATTACTCACCATAATTTTTAAAACAAAATTAATTTATTACCAATCTCAAGTAACAAAAAAGCCAAGAGCCCAAAAAGTCCAAAGCACAGCGACTAATCACTCACACATATCACCAAACAAAAAAAAAAATTATATACCATAATATTCTGTTCAATGATCCGCGGATCATCGCAAATGGACTCCACGAAGAACAACTTGAAGCCCATTTTGTGTACAACGATGTCGCGGATCATCCGCCGTCTCTCCATCGTGGAGTTGGTCGCGTCGAACACCTGGTGAAGATAAATACGAGAGATATATTAAAACTCTTTTAATTGAATGATTTTTTCTCTAACTTCCGCTAAATTTTGGAGTTTTTGCGTGTTGAGTGACGGAACTCAAACATGAAAATATGTTATATTTAATTTCCTAGAGTGGGAATAGTAACCACAAATGTCGCATTGACAGTCGTACATTTGCGCCCCTGTAGCTGGCCTCAAATTCAAAATTAATTCATTCATTATCTGTAAGTGTGCAAAAAAGATTATTCTACTCATTAGCTACCTATGTATATTAAAATTCGTTAAGGCTCAAGGCACTGAGTGCACAAGAGTGAGTGTACACAACGGTTAAAATCTCGCTTGGTAGAGTTAATTATAATTTCATTTTCTCGCTCTGACAACACTGTAAGACGAAAAAACGCGGCGTTGCTGCAATGTAGAACGAAGTGTTTCAAGACTAGATTCCTTCTTCTTACCCTCTTACATCCGGGATACAAAACAAAAAAATTCAAACCCACCGCCACTTCACCACCTTTCACTAGCCATTCGCACACGTCGTGTAACGCGTCTAAAGCGCACTGCTGCCTTATCGCCATCGCTTCCTTGTTGTCGGCCCTGAAAAACTCGTGGCTGGTGTAGGCGGTGGTCGCGTGACGTCTGTATTCGCCTAGGTTGAATACTGAAAAAAAAATATATAAAGAAAATTATTTATGAAACATATATATATATTTATAGATACATATAATAGATATATATATATTTTGAATATATTTAATAATAATTAATAAGTTACACTCAATATTCCACATATATATAGCAAGGTAATCAATGGAAAACATTAGGTTTTAAAATGCTCGATTCCATTGAAATTCAATGCTGCATTTGAAAGAAATAAGAAATTGAAAATATGACGGCCTCAAAAATAACTTTTTTAAAACACATATAAAAATACATTTGTGAGATATGAAAGTCTCTTGAAGATTGTAAAACTTCCCTGACTTCAAGCATTATTCTCATCAAACTACATTGAAATACTTATACCATTGTTACATCTTATTTACATTGTTAGTATCTCTGTAGGGAAATCTTTGCAAATTTTCCATTGATGATCATAATTATTTACATATTGTTATATTATATACATTGATGGCTATGAAACAAAATCCAAAAAAAAGTTATTTAAAAAAAAAACATCTATATATAAATATTCGAAAAGTCTTACCCCTAGTATTAATTCCTATCCAATTGAGATATCTTGAGAGTTTCTTTGAGATGTAGGTTTTGCCTCGAGCAGGCAGCCCGACCATTGCAATTACATGCGGAATGTTCACATAGTTTGCTCTTTCACCTGTAAAATTAAGACTGGTAATGAAATATGAAGATTATTTTTATTACATCATATCTCAAATCAAGATTAAGGGATTTAAGTCAAAATCTTAATTTGAGTTATGTACATTTACATTTCTTATTTCAATTTAATGAAAGTTAGGTACCATTTTTTGCACCTTACATACCTAATAACTGGCATAGTAACCACCACCCAAATTCGATATTCCTCCCAACAGTATTTACTAGTGTTTACTGTATGAAACCTTAAAGTTCCTGTGCACTTTCAGGTTTTATATTGTAATAAAGGTTTGGCTGCTTTTGGTTCCCCCACTATTTAGGTGTAGAATATAACAATCTATATATATAATAAAGAAGTAAAAATGGTGCGTCTGTACATTGAATATATTTACAAAATAATAATTGAGGGGGTTTAAGAACAGTAATAGACCCCAAATCCACAAAAATAATTGTCTGTTTATTTGTATGTTTGTACATGCTAATCTCCGAAACCACTGGATGGATTTGAATGAAAATTTTTGGTTCTAAGTCTAGGCAACATCTTGACTATATTTTGAAAATCTGGATACCTGATGCGGATTCTTAACAGCCTGTATAAACTATAAGAGTTATAAATATACTGCCTTGGGGAAAATTGAACAACATAACTCAACTCAACAATTTCCACCCACATAACAAAATGAAGGTCTGGAGTACCTGACATGGAACCCGAGCAGCCCATCTAATCTCTAAGAGATATAACAATAGCATCTTAGTAAAAGTTGATCATCATAACAAACATTTTCTATCCATATAATAAAAATGAAGATCTGGAGCAGCAGACTCTCTATGGAACTCTAACAGACAAGCTAAAATTTAAGAGATATAAATTCGGAATAATTATCCTGCATGGTCAGTGTTAAATAAAATGAGAGGTTCAGGCTGTAACAGTTGAGGTCTATTTTATAATTATAGGTAAATTGTTGAAAACTTTGTCTCGCCCCTGAAGGATATGTATGATCTTTGATAGACCCGCTTGCATACCCCAATTAACACAATTTTTTATAGTCTTTTTCACCTACACTACCGTCATTTACACAAGTTCGCTAACAGAAAAGTATCAACATTCCATATAGAAATTACAATAATATTATGAAAAAA
>DWGR01000045.1:0-40367 GCA_018247715.1 Heliconius burneyi
CATAAAAAGGGTTACCAGAGCCATGTTAGCCGTGTTAGTAATTTATTTCCACGTTTCCGCCCCCCACGAGAATCAGATGTTCGATTCGGACGTATGGTTGGACTTTAGGGGGCTTATTATTATTATTATTAATGTCTAAAGATTCTTTCAATCTATAAATTATATTTTATAATCGTACTCTAATCCAGTATATACCTATATATTTTCTTTTTGTACTGTACTTATCATTGACATTTGTTCAGTTTTAAATAAGCATTTTAACAGTCTCTGGTGACGTCTCCTTCCACATTTTGAAAACCTTTTATGATTTACGACAATTTTATGAATGTTCGCTTGTATACGGACATTTGTCACTCAAAGGCAATAATCGGCTTATCGACGAAGCTAACATTTAATGTAGCTACGATGTAAAGATCGTTACATGAATTAATTATTTTATACAATTTCTCAGACTTTATTTTATGTTAGTAGGCTCTGGTGTAGGCATAAGAATATTCTGGGGTGAGGGGTATACCTTCAAGCTTCATACTAGTGTGGTACTAACAACTATTTTTCACTCATCCAATTATTGGTGATATTTTATGAGACGTGTGATTGGTGGTTTTAATTTAAAATTTTCTAAATAATCTTAAAACACATAAGGATTTAAATATTTTCTTACTAGTCATATAGCTACCACTAGAAATTAAATAATAACAATGACTGAGGAAATTTAAATGTTTAACAATGATATTTTTGATATAAATACAAATTAAATTCGAATTTCTAAACACTATCTAAGTTGTGGACATCACAAACGCGTGGGCACGTCGGGGCGAGACGTGTCGGGCGAAGTTTTAAATACTGTTAAAGAGTCAATATTAGCCAAATTTATCGTATTCCTTAATAAAATTAGGTAAATGGTACGTATTGTGTTAGTCCATAGAGACAGTTATAAATATCCAAAAAATATTTTATTATTTTACATTTGATATGTTTAAGCTTTAGGTTATATGTTATAAGAAAATTAAAAACTAAGCCTCATTGATTTAGAGAACTGTCAATATATATCTGATTGAACTTATAATGAAGTGTTCGTGGCTTATTATTTGTAAGTGAAAATGAAAATTTGGTCAATCATTATATTTAAACCAGTGAGGTGAGACCAGTCGTGGCGCAGGGCACAAGCATATGACTGTACGCGACAGGTTGTGGGTTCGATATCCAATTAGGAAAATGAAATGTTTAATACTCATTTATTCGCCCTGGTGTCGGGCAAAGCGCGGAATTCGGTGGAAAGTGGGGAGAGGAGTGTTTTAACAATAGGCTCCCTCTACCTCCCCTGCTACATGCGCTATACAACGTGAAGTGGAAAAAAAATTTAAAAAACATTCGAATACGGTATCCAATACATAAATAACATATAATAAAATTTCCACTTCATTTTACTTATATTTTGTTCAACAGTGTTCTGGATCTTTCTGTGTAATAAACAAATAGCAAACTCGTCGAATCAAATTATACAAGAGTCAGACGCGTTATTTGAAGCTACCGGATACCCTTTGACAGGCGATATACCGATATTAAATAGGAAGGTTAACACGCACACTTATATAGAAGTGCATACGAATGCTATTTTGATTTTATATATATTTTTGCGTTGCAAATATGCAAAATGCATATAGTATGTATTATATATACATACATATAGCTTCACGACGTATGTGGGATACGTACATATCAGGGTAGGCAGAAGGAACCTGTGTTAAGACACCCCGGTACCTACTTTCCACCGAATTTTCGAGACAAAACTCAACGCCGTGCTTTGCATTGTTACCAGAGCGACGTAAGGAAATATTGAAAAAAATAATTAATTCCTGCGAGTAGGTATCGAACCCACAGCGGTTGCGTTTACAGTCACACGCTTGTGCCACTGCGCTACGACGGCCTGTAATATTAATATAACTTATTAAAATTACGTTTTTTATATATAGAGTACAACTCTTACATCAATAAGCATATACCTATAGTAAAGAAGTAAAATGTCCATGCGACCAACAAGCTTCATTATATAAATTTGTCTCGTAAATTAATTTCTGTGAAGCGCTCGTTCGCGTTTGTGTTTTAGATTTCACAATTAGTAACTTCCTCGCTGCATATATATATATATATATATATATATATATATATACGATATTCAAAGCCTTTATAAGCACATACTTCTAACTCTAAATGTCATACGTTTCAAAAGCACATATTTTAGGCGAGGATCAATACATTTGTATTAGTGGTAGTCAGTCGTGACTCAGGGGTAAAACTGTGTTTGCAAACACGACTGGTAGTGGGTTCGATCCCCACTCGAAGAAATGAATGATTTAAATTTTCATTTTTCCGCTCTGATGTTCCGCTCTGACATGGGGAACTAGGACGTCCATCTATAACAAAAATAATTAAGGCAGATGCATTATACTAATGTAAAAGAGATAGCTTGAGCAATTGACAATATTCTAATTAAGAGCCCGTCGTGGCGCAGCAGTACAAGGGTGTGACTGTAACGCGACGGTTGTGGGTTCGATTCCCACTCGAGGAAGTGAAATATTTATTTACGTTTATAATTCCATTTTTTTCGCTCTGGTGTTTAGGCAAAGCGCGGCGTTGAGTTCTGCCACTCAACATGCAATGCTTTCAAAATTTGGCAGAAAGTGGAGAACGGAGTGTCTTAACACTAGGTTCCCTCTGCCTACCCTGCTGTGTGCGGGATAGCGTGAAGCTATATATTTTTTTCCAATTATTTTTTTTAACATAATCTGCCGCGCTTAACTAACTGAGTATGGAGAGAGAGCATAGTCATAACATTGCGTTTTTTACTTTCCGCTAATTTTGAGAAATTGCCTGTTTTTTGTTTTTATTTTGTTTATTTGTCTAAAGATCTGTTTATCGACAACAACATTTGTATTTGTGTCCAAAATAATAGAATTAATCATATTTTAAAATCCTACGTTATTTTAATTATGCTTTATTATTAATTTGTTTGTTAGGTGCTATTAGGTGTCTAGAATATTTCCAATACTTCCTGCTATAATAATAATATGTAGAGTCAATCGAATCATCTGGACCGCCCCCAGTATTTAAGAACCAGCTTTAGTTAGATGCCTTATGCCTTCCTGGGTTATGACAGCGGCACTTAGAGACAAATTACTCCAGGAGGGCATGGGCAACCCTTACCACGCTTTACTTTGACTCTTGGAATATCAAGGTCTATATGCCAATCCGAAAGCCGTCCTCAAACATTTTGAGACGGCATAGCCGACCTTGATGTTTCTGATGGAGACTCAGATTGCCCGACCGAGCTACAAAATAGAACATAATTTTATGCCTTATGCCGGGGTCGCTGTGTTTGTTAGGGAGGACTTCAGTTTCCGTCGTCGTTTAAAGGTCGGGACCTTCAAAATTGACTCCGTGTTGTCTCAGACGATCATCTCCCAAGGCCTTGCAGCTTTTCTGGTGATTAACAAGGTCGTGGTCGGCAGCCTTGTTTTTTTTCGCTAAAAATTGCAACGTGAATTTTGTTTCTAGTTTATTGATTTTTGTAAAATATTATTAATAAAAAAAAAGAATTGTTTAAAGAAGAATCGCTTTTATTTGTTTATTTAATATATACTTACGTAAAGTTTTAGTTTGGATAAAATTCAATTAAATTTAAAAAATGTTTTTTTGTGACTTTGCGGCCCGTATCAAAAAAGGTTTGCTATCCCTGGTCTAGAGGCTTAGGTCGGCATCTAAAACAGCAATCGTATGATATTTATACAATAACAAAAGTGTCCTATTATATTTTTACCTTTTCTGTAAATAAATATGCCTATTATGACTTCCTGTGTGAACATTTTCTTTATAAGTGAAATCCGAATCCGAATTGCATTACAATGCTTGCGCAATTGCTTTACACAATGCAAAAGGTTTAGCCTTGAACTTTGATTCGCTGTAATCTAGAAAAACAAGTCAACTTAATTGAAATAATTAAATATATTAAATTATAGTTATATCATTAATATTAGAATTTTTTTATGGGAAAAGCATGGCAAACGAGCGTACGGATCACCTGATAGTAAGCGATCACCACCGCCCACGACACCGCGTAACACCAGAGGAGCTACTGGTACGTTGCCAGCTTTTGGGGTGATTGGGCGCTGGAGCCGGGCATTACCTAATACGAAACGCAGTGGCATAAAGCCTCTACTTCACGCCGGTTTTAAATACCGGGGGTGGTAATGATCCGGTCGAGTCTGCCCATACGTGTCGGCCATTGCTGGCGGCGTGACTCTCCCACTCGTACTTTAGTCGCCTCTTAGGACACCACCAGAACCAGGGTGATCCTATTCTAATACGGCTAGATACGTGAATACCTAAATATTTTTTTAATAACGTCACTTCATTTGTTTCGTAGATATTCAGAGGTACTCGTGTCAATATAAGGGAGCATCCTTACATTGTAAGCGTCCGAAGAAACCATTCACATTACTTAACAAGTGCTTTGATAACTAAGAATGTTATTCTGACTGTCGCTCATCCTCTTTATGGGTAAAAAGCAAATTAAATTTTTTAAGACTTAGTTATCGTAAGAGTGTTTATATAGTATTATTCAAACTAATAAATTTATTATATATTTAATTATGTATTTAAATTTTGCTAACAAGAAGCTCAAAGGCATATCTTGGCTTAAGAATTTCTACTGGGCATTGCTAGCGTTAAGTGCTAAAGTATATAAATAAATAAATCAAATATATAAATAAATCAAATGGTTAATATTCTAGGGTTCCCGTCCACGAGTTGCGAATAGTTGTTGGAGAAAACTACTCTGACCGAGGAACATCCCTCCTGACCGTCTTACTTGTTATTATACATCAAAACTTCGATCCGTACACGCTCGCTGCTGACATCGCCATGATCAGATTTTATGAAGATGTTTCGTACAAGTTAATTTATTTTTATTTAGAAAAATCATCCCATACGCAGCAGAGGGAACTTAGTGTTAGACACTCCGTTCCCCACTTTCTACTGAATTCTGCAGGCATTGCGTCGTATTGAGTGGCAGATCCCAACGCCGCGATTTGCCTCGATACCAGAGCGAAGAAATGCAAATATAAACGTAAATATTTCACTTCCTCGAGTGGGGTGTGAACCCACAACCGTCGCGTTGCAGTCACACCTTTGTGCAGCTGCGCCACGACAGCCTCCATGCTTATACTATTATTTTCATTTAGAAAAGTTACTTGACTGTGTTCTCAATAATAACTGGTATTCTATTAGTTATCAAGTAGATTAGAAACAATGACGTAAATATTTACCAGCAGTGCTTGCAATGTTATAAAAATTATTCTTGTTGCTATTCAAGGAAGATAGACTTATGTAATTTCTTCATAGTTTTATTTATTATTCTGTCGTACTATTGTATGGTATTAATTGTAGTACCTAACTGGGGTCAATATTAATTCCTTAGATAACTTTCAGGTAGGCAAGAAAGTAGAGAAACACTCTGCTCCCCATTTCCGCAGAATTCTGGGGGCATTGCGTGTTGAGTGGCAGAATTTAACGCCGCTCTTTGTTTCGATGCCAGTACGAAGATATGGAAGTATTAAATATTTCATTTCCTAAAGTGGGAAGCGTACCCACAACCTATCGCGTTTACATTCACACCCTTATACCTCTGCGCCACGTCTGGCCTCTGTATATGTATATATTACATATGTAATATAAGTTCATACTTTTTCGCTTATATTTTAAATTACATAAAAGATGTTAAATAAAAAGACGATAAGCACTAATTGCACAATAATTAATAAAATACACAAAGTGAAGGCGGTTTTACTTTGTAATTTACGGCGGCTCACAAATACAGCTTCTGTTATATCATTGATACAAGCTTATTATTATTTTATTTTGTAGATGATTTAATTAGAAATTAAATATATTTTAGTTAACTCTTAATTACTACAATTATTCTATAGATAAATTTCAATATATAATTTAATTTAAATAAAAGGTCTAGCCCGATAAGCATGGGAAAGCTGCACTGGCTTCTAATGATTTTTTTTATTAGCTTCACGCTCTATCCCATACATAGCAGGGTAGAGAGAGGGAACCTAGTGTTGAGACACTCCGTTCCCTACTTTCTGCCGAGTTCTGAAGGCATTGCGTGTTGAGTGGCAGAACTCAACGCCGCGCTTTGCACCGACACCAGAGCGAAGAAAATGGAAATATTTCACTTCTTCGAGTGGGGATCGAATTATTTTGAATATGATAATATTGCTTTTTGTCCTTTTGCTGTTGCTAGTGAGGGAGAATTCGTTTTTTATTTTGAGATATGTTCCACTACTTAGATTTTTTTAAAACTTATAGCATAGATAGCTAACTAATATGAGCATTATATATATATATATATATATATATATATATAATTTTGGTAGGTGTCAATTCACGGAGTGTTATATTTATATAATGCGGAGTGTTATATTTATTTATTTTTATATTTTTTAGCGCACTTAAAAAATTAACTTCTTATTTTTCTAAACTTAGAATTTCTCAAAAATCTGAAAAAAATAATAGTAAAATATCTTCAATAGATACCGAGAAAATAAACTTTAACGCTAAGGGTTGTTTGCCCCATAACTCCCTTACTGTAAGATTTAGAGACAAAAAATGGAGTGTTCAGACAATAAGCAATATAATCGTATTAAAAATAATTCATTAGAAGCCGGTGCAGCTTTCCCATACTTATCGGGCTAGACCCTTTATTGCAAATATATCGATATAATTGTTGCTGACGTAGTACTAGAGATATAAAGATAACCATTCGTTCACTTGTACTCAGATTTTAGAACCTACGTACAGAACGTACCATAAAAAGAAAACTAGAATTAGTGGAACCTAGAATTGGTGGAAATTTAATTAAGTCCCTTAGTAATATGATTGATTTGGTTAATCTAATGATTTGATTATTTTAACTTCTTCGCAACTTTGGAGGGAAATTTTCAGCGGAAATTGAGGAACGGAAGTATATTAATAGGAACGTAGTGTCTTAACACTAGGTTACCAGATTCTTTCTGCCTACGCTGCTATGTGATATAGCGAGACGTTTAACATTATTAATATACAAATAGTTGACGTAACGTATTTTTATTTAGCCTTTTTGTTGTTAATATTTTAATTATTGATCTTGAGCCAAAATTTATATTTCTCACGACAATACCTGCAATATATATTTAAGCACTCCAGTTTTACTAAGACCGTAACGCGACGGTTGTGGGTTCGAGCCCCACTCGAGAAAGTGAAATATTTACGTTTATATTTCCATTTCTTCGCTCTGGTGTCGAAGCAAAAGCGTGGCGTTGAGTTCTGCCTCAACACAACATGCAATGCCTACAGAATTCGTCAGAAAGTGGGGAACGGAGTGTCTTAACACTAAGTTACTACCCTGCCGTGTGGATACAGCGTGAAACTGATTTGATTAGATTTTTGTATAATATAAATCTGAAACTACTCTCTACTAATCTGAAACTAACTAACTACTGAAATATATTTTTTGAGTTGTCTCTTTAATTTCAATCGATGCGTTCGGATTAAACTTTGAATTCGTGCGTAATAAATGGACTTCGTAGATTAAATTCCCGTAATAGACTATCCTAGGTATTTGAATTTGGAACATAAATCTAGCGTTTGTGAATGCAACCAATCACAATGCGCGAAGTGACAAATGAGTATGACAATTTGTGAAACCTACGAATACGTTCTTATATTTCAGGACATCCGTAAGAAGTATTTCGCTTGTCATGCCAAAAATGCCCCTAACTGATATTACTGGGTATGTAACTGGCTGGGGCAGATGTGATCTTAAGGTACGTACGTTTTGTCTGTTTCCAAGGTGAAACATTAATTTGTAGTTTTCAATATTTTAAAAGTGCTATTAAACACTTAGGAAAGAAAATTCCTTTTTTTTAGAAACGTATAAAACTTTTAACGTAACGGGATTCGATCCTGCGCCTCTTGGAAGCCGTCCGAACGCTCCGTTCACTAAGCTTAATTGCACCTGGCGTATAAGAATTTGACGTAGCTTAATGATCACATATGGATATAATAAAACAATTAATTTGTTTCAGTTTGGCAGAGGATGGGGAACGGAGTCTCTTAACACTATTTTCCCTCTGTCTACCCTGCTGTGTGCGGGATAAAGCGTGAAGCTAAAGCTGAATTTGGAATATTTGCCTAAATATGTTGTGTATATATATATATATATATATATATATATATATATATATATATACACACACATATAATTTCATTATAGGAGTACGTATTAAAAATAGTACCAAATAATATTTTTTAATAAATGATCTACGACTTTTGGAGATGTTCTCTTTTTTGTATTTGGGCGCAGTATATATCTAAGCATGTATAAAATAAAGAAAAGAGATTTTGCTTATCTTAGGAAAAAGACTTGTGTCTTCCTCGTTCATCACAGTTTAATCCTGATGAGAAAATGGATCCTATGCTTCGAACGGTTGCAGTCACTCTGACATTATCAAATTTATACTGCGAAGGGTACGAGATAGTAAGTGAACTTTGTTTTTTATCCTATTTTTAGTTTTTAATATCAAAGAATCAACCGTACAGATATAGAATATAACTTAATACTAACTTCCCAGGTTCCTTCTATATACTCCGCTTTATGCGGAATACAGCGTAAAACTTAAAAAAAATAAATATATACGAGTACTTATCTCTCACGGAGAATGAGATCTTAAAAAGGCTAAATGTTTAAGCTAGACTTAAATAATATATCGAACTCAACTAGTTAAATCTGTTTGTACATAAGCACGTACGTAAGCACAGTGGCACAATGGTGTGACTGTGACGCGACTGTTGTGGGTTCGATTCCCACTCGAGGAAGTGAAATATTTATTTACGTTTATATTTCGATTTCTTCGCTTTGGTGTCGACGCAAAGCACGGTGTTGAGTTCTGACAGTCAACACGCAATACTTCCATAATTCGGCAGAAATTGGGGAACGGAGTGTCTTAACACTAGGTTCCCTCTGTCTACCCTGCTGTGTGCGGGAAACGATTATGATTTTATTGTTGTTTTTTATAGGCACGTAACTATGTAAAGTACCAAAATAATATTCTTATGTTTTTGCAATGTTTTGTTTGCTCTTAAAGCATAATGTACGGATTGGCGATGGTATGCTTTGCACTGGAACAGCCCGAGAAGAGAACCCAACAGTCGGATGTTTGGCCGTGCCTGGATCTCCACTTGTCGTAGGAGGAAAATTGGCCGGCATACTATCATGGGGTTTCGGCTGTGGCTATGCCCACGACCTACCGCTTGTGTACACTAGCGTACAGTATTACACGAAGTAAACTATGCAAATATTTATTTTTTATTTTTTAATGTCATGTTAAGGTTATAGAATATAATTATATTACTATTTCAGATGGATAGCTCACAATATTATGGTTTTACGCAAAATAAGTAAGAACGATTTCGCTCGCTTATTCCAAGCTACAAGGGCCTATATTATAATAGAGTGGCTTTCGAATACCAGAGTCCTCAAACCTATATTACACAATCACTCACTATACGACGATATACAGCAGATACAGGTCGATCAGGAGCTTGCAAAGTTGCAGGGACACATATATGATATTAGAGACTTCGTTATCAATGAGGACTATCATTCAAGAAAAGAGCAGATGTACCGGGAGATATTGAGTATTAATGAAACCAAAAGTAATAAAATTGACTACAATAAGATATTTTTACCATAGTAAAAACATATTAAAGGCAAATAAAAAATTAAATTTATCTGTCTTTGTTAATATTTAGTTAATGGGTATGTGAGTGTGAGTTATTGACTAAATTAAAAATACTACATAAAGTACATAGCAGCCATGGCTCAGCGAAGCTGTATCGGATTGTTGAAGTTCTATTTCTATTTGAGGTAGTTATAAATAATGTATTATTTAAGACATTTAATATTATTTGCTGTCCACGATTTCGTTTATGATTTGATCTTTGCTATACTACACGCATTAACACGCACGAATCTATACTGTCTTTACTTCAAGAAATACATGAGAAAGATGAGAAGATGTGATGACAAAACTGCTAGAACGTTATTTCAAGGATATTATATTGCACTTTATCTTTTAGTTTCATTTATATTCCAGATCCTTTACTTTTTGTACTCAATCAAAAATCCTCTTCTATTTAAAAGCTTGTGATAAGGAGTAAATTTTTAGACTTCAATATCAGATGTTTTAGCTGAACTGTTGTTCGACATCAGATGTGACATACCTCAAAATTATTTGGACCGCATGTTCTGCCTAGGCCTAATAATTTTACAACAAAGAAAGTTTCATACGAATCTAATAGTGCAGAAAAATGTATCTATTTTTTTTACCAAAAAATGAACCTATTTTTTTATATATTGAATGTATACACAAACTTTTAAGAATAGTGAGGAACAAACAAGAATTTATGAAATAAAACAACGATATATTTTTGAATGCATTTATTTGGCTTAAATCCCTTGGTCGGTGCAACACGTTGTATTAAGTAATCAATGATATCATAATAGCTAGTGGGGTCTAAAACGCATTTGGCGTTGGAACTAATAAAACAGCAATAATTCATCAATGTTAAACTATCTTAATAAAAAGAAGAATACCTGAATGGTTAGCTGTGTATTGTCTTTCCTCGTTAACATATATACGTTATATGTACGAGTAATATAATAATATGACACAATTAACATAAAACTAAAATATTTATAACATGATATTACAAATCATCGTTACAATTTATACTATCTAGTACAGTAGATTGATAAATTTAGCAATTTTGAAGTATACCAGATACTTACTTGAAGATCTTTAAAATAACCTTTTCAGTTAAATACTTATGTAGATATAAGTTTAATTTACTTCTTTACATGATTGGCCAAATATTGTAAACATATTTTTTTACAAATTCATAGGAAAGATAACAAATCAATCACACTGCAACATAAAACTATTTAAATATAAATCAAATAATCTAGATAAACATATTTGAAAACTTATAATTATTAGTCATTAAAAAAACAAAAATAAGATACCCCAAATTTTATAAAATAACAATAAATCGCCTCCCCGTCAAGGATCATAGGCCTTAAAACAATCCTGGCTGTTCTCTTATACGCGTCCACAACAATGTGGAAAATCCCATAACTTTTCATTAAATCTAAGCAAATAATTGAGAAATATGACAAGGAAAATTAATTGAATGAAATAAAATTTGTTAGTAAACTTTACTAAAATTAATAATAAAGTAGCGAGGCGAGATATAATTTGACTACGAACATCTCAACTATGTAATCTGAAACTTTAAATATAAGTACCATAGTTTTACTAGTTTCTCTTTGGTATATGATAGTAATTATAGTGTTTTGTTTAAAAGCACGAATGTGCAACTATATCAAAGAATAATTAAGTTGAAATGTTAAAAATCTTTTAAGAACTTAAGAACAGCCAGGTCGGCGGAACAGGCGCATCTCGCTCGTTGCTACCGCTATCCATTCGTTCCTAGCGGAGTCGAACCATGTCAATCCAAGAGTGTATTTTCCGTTAATATTCACGTGTTGGCAATGAGAGAACCACCAACCTCCTTCATAGTTTCTAGCGCAGTGCGTATTAGAGATATCTCTATCGCGATCAATGGCAGAAAACTCCATGTGATTTTGATATTCAAAAGCATCGCTAGCGTTTCCCTTATATCCGCCCACATCTAAAACATATCCGTCGTCAGAGCTGCCCACAGTGAAGTGCTCGTACTCAGCGTACCATCCACTACCATAAATATCAGTCATTTCAATTTTCATAGAAGAACAATTGTCCGACGTTAGATAGTGCATAGATTCCAACCCTAGCCAATACTCTGATGCTGGGTTCCCAAAGCCGCGAGCATATTCATCGTACCTACGATTGAACTCAATCGACCCGTTGTATCGACGTTGGAGAAGAGTGTTACCATTGTCGCACCAGGTTTCAATTGGCGTTTTCCCAGGATGAATAAGGTAAGTGCCTGATGGTCCTGTTACGGCGGAACAATCCCTGGGAAGTTGGCTTACCAAGTCCTCGTATTCGTGTTCAATAGGCTGCAACTCTTTAACTTCGCCCATGAGTTCAGGCAGTGGAATGCCAACATTGCCGTTAGTTTCAGATTGATTGACTTCACTCTGTAGAAATTAAAATGTGTGTTATATATTATATTTCAATTAGAGTGAGAGAAATGTTTACAAAAACAGCACAATGAAAGTAATTTGATTTCGTTTATTCAAAAATCCAAAAAAAAACCGGTATTACTAAAACTTTAGAAGACGGAAATACTAACCTTAAGAATATGATCATTGAGACGATAAAAATGTTGCTTGGACCTGTTCTCTAAATCAATAATGGAATCATTAAATTGTTTCATCACCAAACGATCCATCTCTGCACGGTCAATCGTGTTGCTAACGCTTACAGCAATCGCTTTCACTGATTGTCTCAGATTTTCCTGATCTTCTTTTATGTACGAAGACTGAGCGTTGAGCTACAATCAAAGATATGGAGAAAAATAAGTTTAACGCGGAATTATAAAACAAAAGAGAAAAAAACCGAATAGAAAATAATAAGAAAAAATGATCGATCGAATTACCTGGGCGAAACTGACGTCAAGCTTAGAAATTTCCTTCCGGAACTCGGGTATCGTCTTGTCAGCCTTATTTTCAATGCTTTCGACATCTTCGCGTAATTCTAACATGGAAGCGTGCACTTTGTCAAAGTCCGATATTTTTAGCGTTGCATTTTTAACCTCGTCTCGTAGTTCATTGTATTTGACATCAAGGAAGTTGACTTTAGCAGAAACTAAGCTCCCGTTAAACTTTGCGATCGTGTCAAGGCGTCTTTGCATGTCGAGTACTTGAGTTTGTAAATAATGCAGAGACTCGTCGAATTGATCCTGGCTGAGGAAGAGTCGGGCTATTTGAACGTGAACCATCTTGTTGTGACGACGCTTGTGCGGCTTTCCGAGCTTCTGCTTTTTTTTGTTATTACGCGGTTCCAATACCTCGTTGAAGCTATTCGGGTTGATCTCATTGAGTCGCTTCGTTTTCAACTAAAACAATAAATCGTAACTTAAAAAAAATGTAATAAATTTTAATAATTTTAAAACAGTTAATAAATAATATTCTTCACTATTATATAGTATAACTACATTATATTTATTTAATCTCATTTTATTTAAAACAAATTACAACAATATTTAGTGTCAGATATTCCGTGTTTGTAGTTACATTACACTGAGATCCGTACGTGTCGCCAAAAGGCTAGCGAACCACAAATCTATTGTCCTTTTGTCGAGTCTCGATTCACTCTGAATAAGTAAGTATGCTATGCGAATACACGTCCAATTTAACGGCATGTGAGAGCAAATTGCTATCCAGCTGATTTAGGCTACAGATACTTGATAGGGGCCACGATCAGAAAAATACATATTAGTAATAATTAAGATATAAATTATACTGATTTCTAAAAAAAATACTATTTTAAATATTTTTTTCTTATGTTGGTAGTTAAATACTTGTTATTTCGTTGTCGAACAGCGAGAATCCATGTGAGAGGAAGAAAGATGAAAGGCTCTGTTCAATTACGTACATTTTCACAATTTTTTAGCACTAACAGTTATAACAGTCAAAGAGATATGAACGTCACGTCTTATTTCTTTAATTTATCTTGAATTAAATTTTTGTCTAAATCTTCCGATTAATTCATACAACTAACAGTATTAGAAGCTCAAAGAGAAATATCAAAGGGCTTAAAGGTAATTCTTATCAAGAGAGCCACAAAATGTTGCTGTGGAGTCTGTATTACAATTTTTAGCATCCTGTGCCTCTGTGACTAATAATAATATGTGCAGAAGAATAATTTTATAATGTAAATGAGAATCTAACTAGCTATAAGAGGAGCAGATGTACATAATATACAATGTACATATTACGTTATAAGTTTTTATGAAGAAATAGAAGGAATTCTAAACGTTAATGTTTTAAAAATATTTTAACTAATTATAAGAATTGCTTACGCTTCCATACGCAAGTAATTTATAAATGGCAAAACCGTTCTCTGTTCATTCACAAGTACGATTCAAAAAAAATCTATTCAACCAACCATTTTGTTGGTACGTATCCGTTTACATTATAACAAAAAATAAAAATCGACAAATCTATTTATTCGACAAACTCGAAAAGAAGGAGAGTTGTATTGATAATTTCCTTTCTTTAAGCAAAATATATAGTGTTAACTGGGAGTCGTCTGTGTGAGTGACTGAAAATTTTACAGTTTATGCAATTTGTATGCTATTATTAGTTTAATATAGTGATATATATATATATATATATATATATATATATATATATATATATATATATATATACAGCTATACAAACATATTGACATTTAAATGTTTGACAATTATGATACAAAATATATTACAAAAATAATTGTATTTTCGTGTGCATCTGGTCGGACAGATAATAATAATAAAAATGATGAGTGATATGCATTTTAACATTTTTGCCCTCCCTTTGATGCTGTGTAATTGGCATGTGATTATAACGAAACATCCCTATACTATGAAGTTACCCGTGTTGTAGTGTTGTGCAACACGTCACTCAATCAACATCGATAAACGAATGATTGGAGTTTTTCAAAGGAGAATGTTACACAATGTTGGAAATACATTTTATAGATTTATTGACGTACAGCTAGTGATATATAAATAATATTCAGTAGCTATAGAACATTTAGTAATTTTTATTTATGACAGTGAAAAAATTATATTGAGTGGATATTTGAATACATGTTGTAACAAAAGCAATGACGTCAGCTTAATTAATTAGTGCCGGTGATCAATTTTCGTGTAAATTATTTCGTAAGATGGCGGTGTGAGGTCCTCTTACTTTTTGTCTCCATTAAACGGCTTGGTTGAACAACGTTTACGAGCGGGTTCTTGGAGGCTTTCAAGGAATCATTTCTCACGATTCTCTTTTGAACGTAATGACAGCACGCAATAAAAACAAAGAAAATGTATATAACATTTAAAATCTAAAACCTTTTGATATAATAGATTGTAAGAGTTATTACGTTTGCAGTGTTTCCAAATGCTATTAAAAGCTTGTTATTTGTCAGAGGCACGCAAGTTGGATTCTACGATAATCTCCATTTCAATATAAACTAGGTGCCCGTGGAATGGATAAAGCAAAAATATTCCATGGGATCCGACGGTCGGCCCGTTCGTCGGTTCACATACCGCCATTATGCACTGCATCAATGGAATTTCCGCGGTGCGAGGCGCAGGTGCTTGCCATTCAGATTTCGCGACAATCCCGTTTTTTGTTCATGTTCGTGCAATATTCACGATTGATTTGAGCTTTACTTCAACATTAACATTACTTTAAATAAAATAACGTTTCCTTTTGTTTACAGCTTCACGCTGTATCCCCCATGTAGCAGGGTAGGCAAAGGAAGCCTAGTGTTAAGACACTACGTTCTCAAATTTCCGCCGAATTCTGTAAGCATTGCGTTTTTAGTGGCGTAACTCGACGCTGCAATTATTAAAAACATGTTACAGTCCTTTAATATGGTTAAGAACGTGAAGTGATTTTTGTTTATTGATGTTAATTATATTCCCTTGCAATCATATCGACCGGTAAAAAGTCGCATGGGCAACGGTTTGCGACGGTTGGAACTATCGAGCGTGAAGAGGGTCAGCACCTGTTATTAGAATTTACGGTTGATCTCTATGCATTTGTTTGGAATGTAAGATTATAATATTTCATAATTATTATGTAGAGGAATATATATCACTAAAATATGTACTGTATGTTATATAACCAGTATTTTTCAAGGTTGACAAGATTTTTAAAAATACACAAAAAATACCTTTATTTATATATTTATCCATTTTAAATTAAGTAGGGAATTGAAGAAGAAAATTATCAAAAACCATATTTCCTAATGTTTCACACATTACGAACTCTTACTCTAATTGTAAAACAATTTTAGAAAGAATTGTGAAACAAATTCATACAATGGTTACAAAATGACTGCTGTAAAACGAATCCGAATAGCTAACTTTGTTTTGCATATAAAATTTCTCTCATCGGTTTTTAATCACGCTCACTGTCACTTGCAGTTTCACAAAGCTTAGCGAGCTTTGAAAAACACGAGGACGAGGACGAGATATTATTGCATTTTACGTTAAGTTAAATTCTATAAGGCCTCATATTTGCGGCTTTGTTACTGGTAAATAAATATCATTCTTTTAATCGATCTTTATAATAATATATTTTGCTTTTGCCTATTTATAAACGAAAATGGTGTAACAATTCAGTATTATAACAAAGTCAGATGTTTTCAAGTTCAACACTCACCTCCTTAGAGATTTTTCTGACATGCGTCCGTAATTGCACAGTCGCCTTCCGAGTCTGCTGTGCGTCTTGCTTGAGGCGGCCCACCTCGCTGTCTAGCTTGTCGATGCGAGTCTCGTGGGTCCGATAAAGTTGGATCAAATCTAATGTCTCCGCCAGAGCTCGTTTTATCTAAAACGGATACTCGGCTTAAATTGCAATTTTAAATACTTTATCTTTGAGGATTTTAACAAATAATAAGACAAAATTGTATCAAAGCACACCAACCGAAACAGGTTATTTGATATTAAACAAAATACAATGAACAGTATTACCAATAAAGAAACATCACTAAAAAAGTCTCTTATATCTACTAATCTTGAATGTAATGGCTTTCACATGGCAATCATAGACTCCAGTAGATATACTGGAGTCTTTAAGACTATAAACAAATTCAAACAAAGGTCGCATAATTTGATATTACAGAAGACACGAACAAAATATGGAAACAAACTAATAACTTTTCAGGGGGCGATGCTATATCATAATTTACCGCATTTGATTAGGAACAGTAAGTCATATAATAAATTTAAGTCCAGGCTCCGTAGGTCCGTGCTTAGCGATCATTCTCTTCTTGAGGAGGAGAATTATGGCTGGGCAAGTGGGCATAGACGGGACTTGGATTTAAATTGATTAGGTAATTATTTTACATATTTTTGTATGTTTTTTTTATCTTTCACTAGCGCCTGTTAATATTATATAATGTTTCTTGACATTGTCGAAATGAGAATAAAGATCTTTAAACAGAACCAACCTGATTACGCATAGTGTGCAGTTGCCGTAAGAGCTGTGAACTGTTGATGTTACGGTTAAGCTCTTGCATCTCAATCCGGAGCTCCTTCATAGAACTCTTGGCCCACTGGAGGGTAACCTGCTCGTTTCGTTCATGGTTGTCGGTGCATCCAACCACAGGTTTATCCCTACAAAAGAAAATATATTTTAATAAAATGTGAAACGTATACCTTACCTTATTTTATTTTAAATTTATTTTTATAAATCTCCCTATCACAGATGAGCCGAGAGGATGCACAGCGGGAATTTAAATAATTAATCAAAAATGAATATCGAAGTTGCCTTGGTGAATTTTTATTTCTAAAGCTTCAACGTGCTGATTAAAAACTCGGTGGGTTCGTTTTACATTTTTTGTAATAAATGTTGATAAATCAACCACCAGATAAATCTGCTTCACGCTGTATCCCTCATATACAATGTAGGCAAAAGAAACCTAAGGTTAAGACATTCCGTTCCCCACTTTCCGCTGATTTTTTTCGGGTCATTGCGTGTTGAGTGGCGGAACTCAACGCCGGTTCCATGGTGTAGGAGTGACGAAATTAAAATATAAAGTAATTATAATTCAGTCGATCTCTTAGCCATCGCATTCACACCTTTGTGCCCCTGCACCACGCCGCTACTAATGAGTAACGAATTTCTAACCACCAGTGGTCAACTCTATTAGTACATAATGAAATCGATGTATTCACGGGTACAGTGGTAGATGAAATTTAAAAGGGTACAACGAACAGGATGCAATGCCACGCAAGAGTGATCGTACGGGGTCTCCCCTCCGCTTGATATTATTCATACATACAAAATACATAATTAAAATATAAAAACTCTATAGATTTAGTTTACTAGTAACGACTTACTAAGTGTATGTAAGTAAGTTTTTTACGAAAAAAAAAAAAGAATATGGCACAGAGCATAATTACAGCTATTTTATTTATTGATTAAAGAATGTATGTACCTATTTGACGATAAATACCAAAATCATCTGTGTGTGTATGTTTGGATTTCGCCTTTTACAGCCAAAGATTAAAGAGCCGTACACAAAAAATATTCAGATAGCGTATACCAATATTTAAATACGATAGACAAGGTTTTTTTTTTTATAATATCAATATTCGATGCAGTAGTACCATATCGGTAGATAGCTGATAGATGAAAAAGCAAACTTAAAACCTGTGGAACCCATGGAAGTCGTAAAATACCATTCACTAACATATATATCATATTTACAGAATGATATAATAATGCGATATTAATTCAACCTACTTTTGATATCTTGGATCTTGAAAATTTATAAAATTAATACGTATAGTTGAAAAGCAATTAGAATTTATCAACTAGTATTGTCTTTAACTTGAATTTGTTCACAGATATGTAATTGATGAGTGAAAACAGCATCTCAAGATCGATCTCTGAATTGAGAGCGATATGAATGAAGATAACACGTGTTAGTACATAATATGTGGACTGGCTTAACAATTCTCTCCGAATAATAAATGTGATGTGATGGTTTTACTTATGTACCGGTTAAGCCAACTACAAATACAGTATAATACGGCAATTTGAATAGCGATTGAACCCAAATTGGATTTTAGTTAGAGTTAGATTTTAGTTCTAATGCATCATAACAATATAATTACTTGACTTACTTGGTAATTAAATTCTAAAACGATTCAATATACTATTCTTATATTATTATCATTATTAGAATGTACATAAATTTTGATTTTTAAAGCAAATTATTTGAATATTTGTTTTCATCGATTAAATAAATAGATTTTTTTTTTCAATATAAGTAATATGTTTTAGTCTAGATTAAAACCCATTTAAGCTATCTAAGCTTTGCTGAAGCACTGATATAAATATTAAATACTACCCAAAATGGATAGTGCAGCTTAAATTTAGTTTTGTTTTTAATATAACATTTTCCAGATACGTATCACGATATCGAATAATATCTTGGACTTACTTAGCGGTCGATTTAAACACGACACACATTTTTCTGACGGAACACCTGCCCTTTAGATCGCGCGTTAGAAACTCGTAGTGTATCTATTTCTTAATATAAATTTATTCATAGTTTTTAAAATCAGTAGAAAGCAAAAATGATTCAATAACTCTTTTGAAACATCAGTGAGTTGGTAGTTGGGATTAATGAACTGGTATTTTTTTAATAAATAATTAAAAAAATATATTAAAAAGGTATACAACATTTACAAAACCATCTAAAATGTATCCAAAGAAATTTTAAAGACCTAAACTCCCAAAGCGTATTTTTAACATAATAATATTATTTACAATGTAACATTTTATTTAACCAAAAACGATGTATTCAGTTTCATGTAAAAAATAAGAGCGGCTATCGAAATTTTAAACATAAAGCTTAAAAATATTTTAAATATATATATCTGAGTATTAAAAAAACAATGTAATTTAAAATTCCATAGATTTTGTCACCCTATTGGCAGTCTTCCGGATGAGGGCTGGCAGTATATCATTTCCGGTAGGAATATAAATAAACATTACAACCAGATGTTCACCCCCATCCCTATGTTTAATAAAAATGGCTTATGCTATTTAGTATTATAAATGTGTACTTATAATAAAGACAATAAAACGTATATGCCGGACGATGAAAATTAGAAAAAATATTATTACGTTTACTCAGTTCTATGCATTTTATTAGCGACAAAACCTTACCAACATTTTCACAGAAGAACGATATTTTATAAGAATTTGTATATAAATTAATTTAATTCAGATTAAGCTTTTAATTATTCTTTTATAATTCACGATCGTATAGTTTGTTTACAAAATAAGACTAACTGTTAGCGAAGGCAGCTGCCTACATATACCATAAATAGGCCGTAAATGAACGTTTACTGTAGATCTGCGTATATACGCACGATGTAAACTTATACGCAAAGTAAGACCCGCTAAGCGAAAAATGGTAGTGCGTGACTTCTAGTGAGATAAAATTGTGCGAATCGATTAACAAAACATAAGAGAACAGCTGGCGTCGTTGCATTCCACGTATGCTCATTCTGTTAGGTACGTGTTTGCAGCCTCGCGAAACTTGTTAAACCAGCCACAAACTGCCTCGCTAAGATCTTAAGCTATGGATTTAAAGCGGAAAAGTACTACCTCGAGGTCCCGGCCACGGTGCTGGCTCCGGTACTCTTATATCTCAGTCATGTATGCGCTCGGCCGCGCTTCGAACTTTAGGTATATATAAATGTGCAGCCAGTTCTGAACTTGCGGAGCCCAGTAGTGCAGGTGTTTCCAAAATTGTGATACCCGAAGCTTAGCAATTACGTAATCGTTACAAAACTTTTCGATTCTAATTTGTTCCTCTACAGTAGTAGAGGTATTATTTTAAAAGACACCTCGAAATTATATATAGAAAGCAAAAAATTTTTTTTTTAAATTTCTCGTCTGTCTGTCACCAATTTTAACTCAACATCTACAGTTTGTTTCATCAAAATCGGTTCATTAAAAAAGTTATCGGCATTTGAATGAACACAATGCGTGAGTTTACCTGCAAATATAAAGCAATCCATAACTATACTCATAACAAGTCTGTATTTGTTTGTGATAAATCTGTATTTTTAACCGACTTTCAAAACAAGGAAGAGGTTCTCAATTAATATTTTCGATTCACTTATTCGATTATTTTTGTTTTGGTTTCGATTTCGATATTGGGTTATTCCATTCAATTTGGGTATTTTTTGTAATAAGCAATCATTACAGTACACTATAAACCCTTATCCAAATCAATCATTTAACATTTAAGGTTGTTTGTGAGAGTAAATTAAATATTCATTGACATCAACACATATAACTGTCAATCAATTCTGTTTATTAAATGAATAATCAAGCAGTTCAAGCGGGCGAAGCCGCTGGCAGGCCGCTAGTTTTAACATATATAAACGAGAGACATAAGCGCGGCTTTGCCCAGGTAAACTTAATTTTGTATTTAGCCCTTTGGCTCCTTTGATAATATTTTTTAATCTTAGACCTCTCTAAGGCCTCTAAGTATACGTTGTTCTTGTTGTTGTTTTTTATCTATGACCTTCTGAGCGTGCCAGTTTAGCACTCCTCTAAGTTTATGTGTACAAAGTTTTATGATAATCTGTTGAGTAGTTTTGGCGTAATAGCGTGACAAACAAACTTACATTTATATTATGAGTATGAGAGTATGATGATGTACTAAAGATTAGAAATATATATGATTTTACGGGTAAACATAAATTCAATTAATTCGCTTGTATCTATCTACCCGCAGGAATAAAAAGTAATCTAATAGTTTCACTGTAACCAGTACGTGAACGATAACTGGCCAATACTTTAAAGTTGTATTACTTTTAGTATGCAGGTATCTGGTATTTTACATTGTGTAATCCAAGCCGTATTGTTATATGCACAAGAAGATTTTTTTCTATTATTGCATTTTTTCTATATTACGAATAGATATTTATTTAGCCATTCATGAAGAGGTGATCAAAAGAATACACATTTAGTCTATTTGCTCAGGTCCGCTTGTCCGTCTGTCTGTCAAATTTATAATTTCGAATTTGAACAATCGTAAACCCATATTCATATTATTAATACATTTAAAATCGTATTGATGTCTCCTTTAACATATCCATAAATAATTGTATTTTGATTTCAATTATTTTTATTTGAGGCCGTCGTGGCGCAGCGGCACAAGGGTGTGTCTGTCAATAGTTGGGGATTCGATCTCCACTCGCGGAAATGAAATATTTATTTACATTTTCATTTTCTTCGAGCTAACGAGCTAAAGCGCGGCGTTGAGTTCCGCCACTCAACACGGCCTCCAGAATTTGGAGGAAAGTGGCAATAGTGTATTAACACTAGGTTCCCTTTGCCTACCCTGATGTTTGCGGGATACAGCGTGAAGCTGATTTAATTTTTTGATATCAATACATAATATTTTGATTATATTCATTTTAATGCTCGAGAAGCTCAATAGTAAGTGTTCGACAGAATAAGCTATAGTATACTTATTTAAAAACACATCGATCAGATGACCTGGTTCTCGGTAAGAGACGCTCTTCCTTTACTCTTCAAATAACTCTTGTGTCTTCAATTTTTGTATTATAACACGTTTGCGGGATTTGAAACTGTGTAAACTAAAGTGTTACTTAATCTTTCTTGTAACGTAGTAGGTACCTAACTGATGACGGTGTTCGATATTTGATGCAGGGTTTAGAGTCGAGTTTTTTTTATAAATCAATCATAAAGTAAGATTTTTTTCTTTTCTAAAATTAGCTTCACACTGTATCCCGCACACAGCAGGGTAGGCAGAGGGAACCTAGTGCTAACATTCCGTTCCCTACTTTCTTCCGAATTCTGGAAGCATTGCGTGTTGAGTGGCAAAACTCAACGCCGCGCTTTGCCTCAACACCAGAGTGAAGAAATGGAAATATAAGCATAAATATTACACTTCCTCGAGTGGGGATCGAACCCACAACCGTCGCGTTACAGTCACCATTGTGCCGCTACGCCACGACGGCTTTTTTATATTATTACTTTTCTATTAGTATTATGTAAAATGCGCAATATGTAAACAAATTAAAGCCTAGTCATATTTTTTGAAGATTTTTTTTAATTTAATATTTGTATCAAAGTCTATATAGTGATTATTTATGTATTTTCTAACAAATTTACTTATAACTAAGTTATTTTAATTAAATTAAAAAAATAAATTAAATCAGCTTCACGCTTTATCCCGCACACAGCAGGGTAGGCAGAAAGAACCTAGTGTTAAGACACTCCGTTCCCCACTTTCTGCCGTATTCTGGAGGAATTGCGTGTTGAGTGGCAAAACTCAAGGCCGCGCTTTGCCTCAATGCCAGAGCGAAGAAATAAAAAGATAAATGTAAATAAATAATTCATCTCTTCAAGTGAGAATCGAACCCACAACCAGTCGGTGTTACAGTCACACCTTGTGCCCTTGCGCCACGACTGGCCTCTATTGAAGTAGTTATTTTAATATTTGCAGTATTTATTACTAAGCAAAACATATCAGCACATTATCAGTTTGTTTTTACCCGCCAAACTGTATAGTATAAAACGCCCTGTTAAATGTCTTATTTCTTCTGTTACAAAAAAAATGGGAAATTACATAAGCCATAATACTTGCTGTAAGAAAATATATAATATACAATTCGCAGAAGCTTATTAAAAAAAATCGCATTTAAATATTATTCTATGCGCCAAGCATCTTTTAATACATTCAAACAATTCCAGAGTACAGAAACAAAATAAATAACGTTTCAAAATGAAACCAAAAGCAACGATCAATATTAAAATATATAAACTACAAAATAATTTAAACCAATTGACATTTACCAAGACAATTATTATTAAAAAAAAAGTTTCAACTTACTTAAGCTCTCTGATTTCTTTGTTAAGGCGGTAATTCTCTGCAGCTTGCGACGTTTTCAGCAATTCTATCTGTTCAGCCATCGCTTTCAAATCTTTCTTAAAGTCGATTCCGCGCGCGCACACGGTCCAAAACGATAGCATTGCACACAATACCCAAGTACCGCACTTCATGATCGCGAATAAATGTGAACTACTTGCCGGGTAGTGCGGGGTAGAGGTCGGCAGAAGCGTCCAGAGCGCTCGGAGGCTCCGACAGGACTGAGACTTGTAGCGGTCTGCCCACACTCTTATTGTACAGAATGCAGGGAGCGTTAGGCGCAGATGCGCTCAACAGTTGTTACGAAGCCCGAAACCCACAATGATCCTGTTTCACGCTGCGCAGGCCAGGCCTATACCAATCAGTAAAATCATGTAACTTTTTTAAATTTTACCATACTGTCGATTTTGTGTTATGCATGTCTTATATGAAAATGGACGATTAGTTATTCAATAATGCAAAAATTTTTGTTTTTTGTTCTTAGCACCCGTGCCGGACTAAATTAAAATAAAATAAAAAATGTATGTATGCGTATATACATTAAATGCTTCGAAGTCCTAATTTATTAATAAAAATTACTGCTTTTAGGTCTCCGACAGATAATTACAAAATGTACGATCGACTAAGAAAAAAATAACCGTAAAATCAAATCAAGTTTTTTTACGTAAAATATGAATTATTTTTATTATGTGGATTTCATTATTAATATAATTATATTTAAAAATAAAATATTTTATATAAGCTGAACGGCATTAATATTTGATTATTTAACAAGACAAAATCTTAAGTATCTACGCTAGCACATTCTAAAAACTAGAACTTAATTAATAAGATAGATGTACAAGTTGTATATTTTTATTTAAAAAAATAAACAATTATTAATCTCAATATGTTCAATGCTATTTGAAAGCCTTCTCAATACTTTAAGTACAGCTTAAGTTGTTAAAAACAGTCGCAGATAATAAAATCACGGTAATTTACTTTATAAAATACGGAATCAGATTTCTTATATCTAAGTAAAAGTTTGTTCGTCCAACGTCGAAAGGGTACTCTCGAAATGAGTTTCACTATAATCTAGAATTCCAACGTGAAGTACGAGAAATGACAGCACATTTCGAGGCCGTTTTTGTGACCTATTTCACCATCGTGTTTTGAAGATGTAAAACATCTTTACAATTATAATTGTAATAGATACTGTAGATAGATAATATAGATACGTATAAGGAAAGTAAATGTTCTTCTAAGTAGATAATCACGAGACAGGCAGCCATTTAGTGCTTGTATCTCTTCAGGGACATAGTACCCTGTGTCGCTGTAAAAGCCAATAGGGCTAACAGCATTAACCTCATGTTCGAAAAAAATCTAGCATTAGCTTAACACCGACTCCAAACTTATAAAATCTTTGTAAAATTATTTTGTTACTTCTTTGTTCGTTGTTAGAAGTCGGTTTTTCTTTTTGTTAAAATTAATTTAGCAGCAGCAGAGAAGACAGAGCGGCCGAGACACTGAAGAAGGCCGAGACTAGAAGACACTCCGCTCTGGCCACATTGCGTCGATATATGAAGATATATATAATACATAACATGAGCATGAATTTATAAAATATAGATTTATATGTAAAATATACCTAGCGCTCTGGTTAATATTACTTCTGATTCAGCGAATTAATAAGTGCCTACCGAGGTTCCACTGGATTCTAGAAATGAATGTAATTGGATGCCTCAATTATACTACCGCATAATTCATATAATATCTGAATAATTGTTTTAAATTAAAGTTAAGAATACACTTTTTCATATCTATCATGCACTTATTGTTGCTATGGAATAAAATAAACTTGTTCTTAAGTTTGTAAGGATATGCTTCTGTCCCAACCTTAGTGCAATACGAAAGATTATCCTTAAAATCTGTAAGATTTAAATGGGGATTTTTTTGCCTGTTAAAGAGAGAAGTTAAATACTTCTCTTAGCTAACTGGTGCTTACTAATTGATATTTTTTTACAAAATAAATTTAAATATATTTCCATCTTCACTATATCTACGAGTATAACCAACAAATTTAAAATATGCGGTATACTTTACCATAGAGAGTGCTCCATCGCATTATGAATAAGTAATTGCCAAAATAGGTTTTTTGAATAGATATTTAAATACATATTAATGAAAATAAATTAAATCAAATCAGCTTCACACTGTACTTCGCACACCGTAGGGCAGGCAGAGGGGGACTTAGTGTTCCCAATTAAAACACTCCGTTCCCTTTCCGCCGAATTCTGGAGGTATTGCGTGTTGAGAGGCGGAACTCAACGTTACGACTGGTCTCGATTTGACAAAAATAATCGTATTAAATATGTATTTATATAGAAATTAAAATTTTATATTTTCCAGAAGCTTTCTATCATTAGGTCAATATTGTGGCCAATATTTCTAACGTATGTAGGCTGGTTAGTTTAATTACGCGCTCGGGTATTGCATCTAGTGGGTACTAGGAGATAACAAATTTAGCGAAGCGCACTCTGTATCATCCGATTAGGTATTTATTCATTTTATATTTTTATATAGTGAATTATTTTTTTGCCTGTTTTTGAATATATATATATATATATATATATATATATATATATATATATATATATATATATATAATTTTATTATAAGTATTCTAATATTTTTTTATGGGACAAGGACAAGGCAAACGAGCGTTCGGGTCACCTGAAGGTAAGTGATCACCGCCACCCACGACCCCGTGTAACACCAGAGGAGCTACAAGTGCATTGCCGGCCTTTAAGGTGGAGATAGACGCGCTTTTTGAAGGTACCCATGTCATATCGACCTGAAAACACTGCCGCGGGTAGGCCATTCCACAGATCCGTGGCGCGTGGAAGAAAATTCCTACGAAACCACACAGTAGTGGAGTGGAGTAAAATATATATAGTTTGATGTAACTTATTAACTATTAATACATCTATAGCTAATTATATAATATTTGCTGCAAAAAAATAAAAAAATAGGCAACTTTAAACCAACAATTAATGGGGAGCTAATAACTAGGGTCAATACAGAAAAATATTAGGGCTTCGTCCTTGATAATCAGCTATCTATAACTCGTTAGCCAAACCACATTTGGACTATCTGATTGAAGTCTGGGTTTGTACAGCCAAAACTAACCTACAAAAATTGCAAACCATACAAAATAAACTTATAAAGATTATTTTTCAATATAATTATTTCTACAACTAAAGGTTATAATGAAACGAAAATAATGAATCTAACCCAAATAAGTTACGAGGCAGTTGGAGGATTAAGAAAATACGATTTTATAATTATACTTAATTTAATTAATTTTAAAAAATACATGAGAATAAATCTAACTGATCCTCAATATTAGAGGAAAAGTACGTGAATTTAAATCTATCTAAATGTAACTTAATCTAACTAAAACTACGACTTAACTTTTCCACGATAGAATAATAGGTGAGAAAGAAGGAGAAATTCCTTTCCCACCGGCGCTGTTCACCCGATCTGTCTCTTTGTCAGCGTTTTCGGCCGCCTTTCAGACGGCATGTGACACCGAGTGCTATATAACAAATATATAAATATAATACTTGTATTCATATTAGAAAAATACTAACAAAACATACATACTCTCAAATAATTTTCACAAAAAGATTTACATCAAATAATGATGAAATAAAATTTACATGAAATGAATTGCTAATAACATATGCTTAGGAGCATCAAGGACAAACTACGGCAAGAAAAGTATTTTGTTCGGAGGAACCCATCCCTACAATAATTTGCACAAGGACATAAAAGATATAGAAACACTTTTTAGTTTTAAAAAAGTCTAAACAGCCACATTTTAAAGGATTTGTCTTAAAATATATTTAATGTATTCAAAACAGTGTATTAATGTAACCAATATATATATATATACTATACTATACTTCACCCAACAAGCTACTAAACAAAAGGAAGTAAAATAAGAATAATGTAAGTGATAAGTAAAATAATTAACTAAGAATACACCACGTAAAAAATAATAATAATAAATAAGCAATGTAATCTTCAACTGCCGGACATGTCTATCGCATGCCTTAAGTCTTGGGCGTTTTGGGAGTCTTGGGCGAAATCTTCTACCAGCTGGATTCCCAACTCTAAAAGGAGAATTAGCAGACCAAAACGGAGATGGCGTGATGAGCTGGACCATTACACTGCCTGACTGGTGCTCAATAGCACGAAATAAACCAGAGTGGAAAAAATTTAGAGAGGCCTTTGCCCAACATTGGGACAGTACAGGCTAGGGAATAAGCTATTTAAAAAAAACTAACTAAAAATATCAGTTAAAACATTCCTCAGTAACATTGCTTCGTACGTTAGCTATCATTTTTACTATTAATTTCTCAAACTACCCTCGCATCACAAAATATTTATACTTGTTTGCATTGTAGTTGTATTTATTCTACTTAACGTTTTGTAATTTTCTCAGTAAGTGATTCATATGTAATCATTTGAGAAAAAAATGTCTCTAACATTGTATACAGTTTGTGGACCATTGTGGTGTGTGACCTTAATCTAGCTTGACGATTCGCTTGCGTGTTCAGGGTAAAGAGAGAGATCCTAGTGGAAAGTCACTACTCATTTTTTCTTGGGTAGATAAAAAAAATCATATAATTTGAAAAAAAAATTTAAAAAAGTTGTAGAACGCATGGACAGCCGCCGTCGCTCTGAAACTTGTTACTTTTTAATATTTTCTTTTTTTCTCTGTCTCTCTCTCTCTCTCTCTATTCTCTCTAATATGTCGGTAAATCGTAAGGCAAAGCGCAACGTTCCGAGTCGGACGGAAAGTGGGAAATGGAGTGTCAAAGAGATGCAGCATGAACTTAAAAAAAATGTTATATTCGTCAGAATCTATTTGGTAGTTCATTATATATAATCTCATGCGTAATTTATGTCTATAAATAAACTCGATAATTTTATTAATTATTGTTGTAATAACTTACTATTATGTTTAATATATGATATAAGTGCAAATACCAGTTATTGCTTTTTTAACATAAACTTTCTACTCCACACAAGGCTGGGGAGCCCACTCTTAAATCCACGCACGACAGATGGATCATTGACGACGCCAGGTGAATCCCATAATGAGTCGGTAATTCGTAAGAAAAACTGTAAATAATTATATGTACTTATATATACATTGATTTGTTTTTACTTAAGTATTGTATTTAATATTTACTGTACAATATAGTACATATTGTTCAATAAATTAAATTTACTTCAATAATTAAATTTACCTAAATCGGTATTTATCTAAAGTTATAATAAATAAAAAAACAAAATTTTATAAAAAGTTACTAAGAGTTATAATTGGCGAAGACTTTCAAAATAAATGTGTATAAATATATAAATTGTTAAGAATATAAAAAAAATCAAATTCAGCTTCACGCTGTATCCCGCACACAGCGGGGTAGGCAGAGGGAACCTAGTGTTAAGACACTCCGTTCCCCACTATCTGCCGTATTCTGGAGGCATTGCGTGTTGAGTGGCAGAACTCAATGCTCCGCTTTGCCTCAATGCCAGAACGAAGAAATGACAATATAAATTCAAATAAATATTTCATCTCCTCGAGTGGGAATCGAACCCAGAACCATTCGGTTTTACAGTCACACCTTGTGTGCCACTGCACGCCACGACTGGAATCAAATCAATTCGAGTTTTTTTATACAAGCCGCGGATTAAATTTAAGAGACCTAAACATTAAAAAACTAAGCAATTATATATCTATTACTAAGCCGTTTAATTTATTTTCTCCGCCTGACAAAGTTGGGGTAGGCAAAGATACAAAAAGTTTGTGTCGGTCAAATATAATTTACATCGACAAGAGTTGTCCACCTGTTAAGATAAGAGTTACATTACTTTAAGTAGGTAAGTAGGGTATATATATATATATATATATATATATATATATATATATATATATATATATATATATATATATATATATATATATATATATATATATATTTTGAAAGAATTTATATACATGGCGTATTACAGATTAAGCTGCTTATTGCAAGATTCCACGTATATTAACATTCATACTATCATGGCAACTCAAATCAAAACTTGTAAAACGGACTGGACTCTCCATTAGATACGTAACATAACGAAAAAAAAATTCAAATATTCAACAAAATTATAAAAAAATTGGAATTAAGCTCAGTGCTAAGTAACATATGTTGAAAATTCTTTACATCGGACATTATTGACGGTCTCAGCACACGAGACCCGTGAGATTCAATACGTGAGTTATGACATAATGGAATTTAAACACCTCGCAAATACGACGGATGACAACATTAATTAAAAAAAAAGTGATGATACAATTTTTTTGTTTACTTTTTCGTCAAGACTTACGATCAATCTTAATTACAAACTCTGATAAATATGTATGATTGGTAAACACCACCTGCTAAGGACGAAATTATACAGAACTTTTGTACTTTCCCTCAAATGTAACGATTAACTACTTACTATGTTTTAACAAAAAAAAAAATAGATTGACGCCGTAGTGGTAAAAATATTTAAATATGAACAGCTGCACTGCACGGCACGCTCCTATTAAAAAATGAACACAAGTAAAGGTGTCTACCTGAGTTTTTTGGTTTCCTCAATGGTTTTGACGGCATCGAATAAATGGCTATCTAAAAGTTAGATAGCGTCCTTTAAAATATTTTTTTAATGGGAAAAGGACAAGGCAAACGAGCGTTCGGGTCACCTGAAGGTAAGTGATCACCACCGCCCACCACCCCGTGTAACACCAGAGGAGGTACTGGTGCGTTGCCGGCCTTTAAGGTGGAAATAGACGCGCTTCTTAACGCTAATTCTAAAAGCATTATTGTAAATAAAAGAAATTAATTAAGAATAGCTACATATGTGTACATATATATTTACACAACACATTTATTCGAGGTAACCTTGGGTTCCGTGACGTAGCGGATAAGCTCCACAAGCGTCGCCTGAGATGGAGAGGCCACGTTACTTGCTGGCCAAGAACTGTGTTGCATGCAAGTGTGTTGCTATGTCAGTTTCTGAAGTGAGCCCCCCCCCGCCCCCCCCTCCCGAACGCCCAAGGAAGCGCTGGTTGGATGTCGTGATGCAGGATGTAAGAGGTAAAGGTCTAATCTCCGAGGACTCAAAAAAACCGTGCAAAGTGGAGTAAGTTGAGTAGGAAGGCAGGCCCTGGCAATAGCTGAGCCAAGAAGAAGATGAAGGTACATATGTATACATATGAAGATTTAATTTTATTTGTCAAAATGTTACAGAAAAAGCATTTGTCATTTTTGAGAAACCAAACACTATTTAACGTTAATTATTACTTGGTGCTAAATGTCATACATATTCTTAATCATTACTGAGAAAATGTCTTATAGGTATAAGATGAAAATGTCTTATAGGTATAGGTGTCGCAACACTCCCTTTACGTAGTGTTAGAAAGATCGTATTGAGCGGAAATGAAGGAAATGGATGAACTTAACATAGAAAACGGAGACTACAAATATTTCTCTATCTCTTAGACAGTTTTATTTAGTTTAGTATTTATTTAAATTGAATTATGTAAATTAACGTTTATAGTAATGTAGGCTATGGTTAAAGAAAATTTTAGATTTAAATGTATTGCAATTGACATTTATAGATATTAATTACACCTTAAAAAATTCGGATCTGTGAACAAAGATAAGATAAAAATTGCTGAATGTAAACTTACAGTTCGCGATGGGTAAGCGGAGCTTTACCTTTGTGAGTTTGAAGCGCGGCGCATCTCTTGCTTGGTTTAAACCATTAAAAAATGCTTTTTGGCTACCGGACGGTCGGTACATCCACCTATTATGTTGTACTGCTAGTAACAGATAAAATAAATAGATTATTGTTTGCTCGATTTATTGAAAACATGCACGATTACTGTACAAGAATAAAAAAATTGTATTTGACCAAGCTGTAAAAGAAGAAAGAAACAATCATAGTAACAACGCAATTTTTGAGGGTAAAAACATTAAATGCAGCAAAAACGATGCATAAATAGTCGTCTATTGATTGCGTCGACTTAGAAGCTTAATTTTCCGTGCGTCAAAGTGCTTCCTCCTCTATGCCATCTTGAGATAAAGGACGAGGCAGATATACAGGGAAGTGACCCTATGCGGATCCAGTTTTTTTTTAAATACGAAAACCTAAAAATAGCTGGAAATAACAAAGGCTACTGAACCGATCTAGGGTAATAGTGCTTAAAAAAGGTAATTTTTTCTATATAATTCGCATTTTTGTAAAAAACATTTAAATATTCTTAAAAAAATGAAGATAATGCGACCTCAATGTTTTAATAACTTGACATCTAAAAGTATCATAAATGCGCTGTATGTATAGATATTTTATTGTATGTAAGTATGTTTCATCTCAAATTGACAAATGTTTGACTGTAGAATGACCATAGAAGGAGTATTATATGTATGTATGTATCAGTTCAAAAAATCTGTAATTTTTCATATTATTTGCATACAAATATTACAATCCACTCATCCCTGACGCAATCAAACCCATTCATAGTTTTTACATGATGGCAATAAGCAAATCAACCGACCTACGTTTTTTTACTATAATTTAATTTAGTTCATTTAAAATGGTTTTTCTACTTTTCTATTTTATTAATTCCATTTACATGAATTATTGTAGTTCTAAAACTAGCACATTTAATTTTTATTTTAATTTAGAAGAAATACTAACATATGCTGTATAAATTTTTTTGTGGGGAACTATCTAAATTATACAACAGACTTGGCTTCATAGGGGCGTCTCCTATAGTTGTTAAGGTATACGGTCCCGCCGGAGGCGCAGGCGCATATGCTGAGACGCATCTGTCCTACCCTATCTCGCGCACGTTAACAAACTAGCGCACGAGTCACGCTTCTACTTAACAGGATGTTAAAACAAACATATACTCGATAGTAAGTGTTTTTGTATTCTTTTTATAATTTAACATTTTATTTTATACAAATTAAATACCAATATTGAGACTAGATTAAATATTTTGTAAAATTAATAAATAGTACATAATTGAAACATAATTATATTTTATACATACTCGTACATATTACAAGTAGTTGATCGGTAAAATATTTGGAATTTCAAGTCAACAGGATTTCTCATTGTCAAGTCTTCTATAAAATATAAATTTTATTGTAAGCAAGTGACCGTCCGCAACGTTGCTTGAGGTAACGTTGTGACAATTTCTATATTAGCTACTCCTATTTAGTAGAATTCATTGAAATGTTGAGCCAAAATAATTTAGAGTAGCGGAACTCAATGCCACACTTTGTCATATCCTAGTGAGAAAAATAACTATTTAAATTTCCACAAAGTGAAAATAGACCTATCAGACTAGAACACCTATCAGACTGTACTTCTTCTAAGATACAAAATTTACTTAAATTTCTCTATTTATCCACACAATGATGTTAACTTTTAGAAAATATACATTTTTAAATCTTGCCTACCTATTTTAAATATTAGGTCATTTGTTTTAATATTTATATTATAATTATATCTGCTCTAAGCAAAGCGTTTATCGATCAGCAACAACCTGTATATCGATATCGGCCGAGATCGCGGCGACACCTGCGCGTGCGCACCTGCCTGCCTCTGATTCGCCAAAAACGAACAGTCGGACTCATCACCTGCCGCGTATCAATAATCTTGTTTGTCGAATATCGAGTAGGTACTGCTGTTAATATCATCTTTTAGCTCAAAAATCATATTATAATGATAAAAAATTACTGGACCCAAATATGAATAAGACGTATTGTCTTTAAAACGAGTAGTCAGATTCTAAGACAACAGACAGAAAAAAAGTAAAGACAAGAAACATCTCATAGATATAATCGTGAATTACGAATGTTTGGATGTAACTAACTTTTACTAAGTCTTTTACTATCGCAACTTTCACATGACGTTCAATTAATATGTGAATATATTTAGTGAATTTATAAGCAAATAAGTTGGTAGGTACATAGGTTTACGTGTTAATAAAGGTTGTTTTGCAATGGAAACAAAAGCAATCATGTAGTTGTCATTTTTTACCCTACCTACCTCATATATTGATCACAGTTACTTGTAAAACTTGGCAAATGTAATCCGTTTCTTATTTTTAACACATTTGAATAATATACCAGATTGTGAACGTTGAGTCTCAGACTTAGATTGTAGTTATTAATAACTAAAAGAACTGAAACTTATGTTGAGGTTTGGTTGAGATTTCCTCGCGTCATTCCGCATAATAATATTTGTGTATAAGGCACAGCAGTTGCCATTACAGGATTGGCTAGTACATTCTCTTTGTATTACAATAAAATTATTAGTATTAGCAAAATAAGATATAATTGATGAAATATTAATTCAAATGGTTACATAAACGATAGTTTGCAAATTATAATATAGTTTCATATAAAAACATGTTATAATACTATGTCACGCGTTACGCCAATACACCTAGAGAGAGGTTAAGACGTGAGCAAGTGTGAGGACGTGATTGAAACTATAAATAAAAGTTGTGGTTATTTGATACGTACTATAAAATTACATAAAAATTCTCATAATGATTACTCGCTTATGCCATTTGGGCGAAATTTAGCGGGCTTCTATAATGTCATCTGGCAGGCTTTGTGCAGCCACGACACGTAACACGTCTGTCGCTTGTTAGTAAATTAGAATATTACTACATTCAAATATTATATATAATACACAAAATTATTATTTTTTCTTTTTTTCAGCTGCTTTTGTGACGGGATCGGGGTGTTTTAGTGTATTTTTTATCGCTTCACGCTCTATCCCTCACGCTGATCGAAGGGTAGGCAGAGGGAACATGGGAACCTAGTGTCCACACTTCGTTCCCATAAAGACATTTCTGTTCTTCTCTTACCGCCGAATTCTGGAGGCGTTGTGTGTGGAACGGCGGAAGTCAACGCCACGCTTTACCTCGCTACCAAAAAGTGGAAATGAAAATATTTAATATTTCATTCCCTCGAGTGGGAATCGAACCCACAACATGTCGCGTTTACAGTCACACGCTTGTGCCCGTGCGCCACGGTTGGCCTCTCTAATTTTCAATGTAACATATAACAAGATAACAATAAAAGTCATATAAAAACAATATTCGTTTATTTAGATAATAAAGACGGTGCTATCACAAAGTTTCACATGAGGGTACAACAAATAACTGTTCTGCATTTTGCATTAGTTTAGGATAAATAAAAGCGTGATATGTAAGACATATGTAACAAATCAAACATTGACAAATGAACGATCTTATTATACTCGATATAAACATACTTATATTATTAATAATGTTAATCATTGTTATTTATATCATAATAACACTTTTATAATTCGAATTCGTAAACATTTAGTACAGAGGTTTGAAGAAATATAAGATTAAATGTAATTTTTATTAGGAAAAAAATAGAATGCATTTAACATATTCACTGTATAGTATGCATCTAAGTAGTTAGAAAAAATGCAATAAAAAAACATAGGTATTCCATCTATGCTACAGCTAGCAATTTCCACTGAGCTATTTTGTTTCAAAATAAACCTTATGTCTATATTTATACAGTATAAAGTACGAAATAATGGTTCATATTTTAATCACCAAATAAAAGAACATCATGAAGATATTAAAAACGCGGAGTCTCCCATAGGTACTTTTGTATCGGTGTTAATTTAAACTATGTCGTTAGATCAATCTTTGTGTACGGGCCGCACTTAAAATCTTATAATCGGATTCACACTGTGTTCCGAACACAGCCGGGTGGGCACAAGAAAGTTAGTGTTAAGACACTCTGTTGCGTGTTAACTGACGCATATGCATAAGCATATGCTTAGACGTGAAAGTAATTTGACATAGCTTTAATCAGTGTTTCTAGTATATATAAAATAATTAAAATAAGCTAAAAAGAATAAAAAAATGGAGACTTATTTTTAGAAAATATCTGAGTAATTGAAATGAAGGAACAAAAGTAAAAGTAACTAAAGGAATATCTTAATATTCAAAAAAGTACCTTTTCCGTGCGTGCGTACATAGATACCTACTCTAAATAAACATATTTCTCTTTTATATGTTAGAAATCGGAAGCGGTTACCGTTTTTAAGTATGATATTAGTACTCATAAGTGACATGTGTCACTTACTAACAAACTACACAGTAGATACCTTCCGCAAGATGAGCGTGGTGTTGGAGTGGGCCTAGGCCTATACAATGTGTCTCAAGGTAAGACAGGGGGAGGAAAAGGCTAGATGCTACCTGGGCAGTCTGTCCAGCCAGGTGAGACCCCCGGTAACCCGGGGGAGGCCCAGCTTAGGCGACCAGCGACCGTGGTATATATAGTGATCATCTTAGAATCGATTTCACGCATTGATTGGACGTACACATTCAGCCTGGTAGCCAAGCTGAGCAAACGCCTCTGTGATGTCTAGCGGCAGAAGAATTATACATATTATGTTAGATTACACCTATTACATGCCCAGTTTAAACAGATCACTTATTATTGAATATTTTAACTTATGTGTTTTTAAGTGAATTATATATCAAATTAAAACATATTCCTTTATCAACACTATATAAGATTCTTTATTGCACCAAATTAACACATAATAAAACATATATTCTCATACTTAAAAAACACACGAGCGCAAATTATAAATATTTACCTAATTAAACCAAGCAACCCTTTTAACATCTATTCTACTATCATGTATCATTCTTAATAATAAATTTCTTTAAAAAAAACAGATACCTCCACACTCACGCAATGGGATCTCGACCTATTTATACAATCATTTCAACTTCTACATTATTCGTCTGTTACAAAGGTTTTACGTGTTAGATTTTAAAAAAATCTTAAATATAAGTTATATACAAATATAACTTATATTTGAGAAAAAACTAGAAACTTTTCCGCACAATTACTTTTTTTTATAGATAAAAATATCCTTGAATCCTTATCCAATTCAAAAACTATCAACAATATTATCCAAAGTGTCGTTAATACATTTAATTGCACAATTTTATATACGAAGATAATAATACCTTCAACAGGGTTGTCTACTTTATTATTAAGGAGTGTTCGGAACAGTTATATTTTGAAATCGTTATTTTTAAAACGCATATTATTTTTTATCTTATGATATACTAGTGTAGTATTTATTCATCTAGCGGCGTGTTTTGTTTGATGATAAAAAAAATAAATGTTTTTAACTTTCGTTAAAATATGTATTTTATTATTATACATTATTATAAAATGACTTAATTATTAAAATATATTTTTAAATACATTTTTAAAAGTTTTTATTCACTAAAAATATCAAATAAACTTTTTTATGCTTTTTATAAAAGAAAACAAGCAATATATTCATAAGCTTGCAATAAGGCGTCCTTCGAATTAATACGCCATCAATCCTCACTCGGGAAATATACTAATATTTAATATGGCCCATTTAATATGTTTACCCAAGCAAACATTTTTTTAAAAGGCCAGTCGTGGTGCAGGGGCTCATATCTGTGACTGTAAACGCAACTGGTTGTGGGTTCGATCCCCACTCGTGGAAATAAAATATTTGATAATCTTATTTCTTTCGCTCTGGTGTCGAGAGTGGTCCCGCCACTAAGCACACAATACATCCAGAATTCGGCGGAAAATTACGAACGGAGTGTGTTAACTCTAGATTAATTTGGACGGAATTAAGCTGGACTCTCTTATTATCTTATCTCTATAGTGTGTACATATATGTATATAATAATACAAAATAAAATGTATAAGGTGACAAAAGATACGGACCATAAGTCTGTAATGTAAGCAAGAATTAAATAATTAAAAAAAACTTTAGATTCCGTCTGCCTACCCCGCAGCGTGCGTGATATAGCGTGAAACTGATTTATTTACTTTAAATATATTTAAGATAATCTACCATTTTTTTACTAATTTAAATACTTATAACTATTATAATTTTTATTCAACGAGATTAGAATATAATTTAGTATGTGAAAATATTCCCTAATTACAACACTTGTTTACAAAAGGTGATTGAGGTTTAGGTGTATCGCAAAGTAAGTAATAGAACACGAAAAACAAATATAATAAGAAATTAACGTTTACAAAAAGCATTGCAACCCTGGTGTGGGTATATAAAGGTATCACAGCCACAGCTGCCGCCATACTGACCAACCAAACTATCAAAACCATCTGTCGACGTATTGTCGTAGACATAAAATGTGACAAAAATATAAAGTTTTAAGAACTTTCTACTTTAAAATGCACGTAAAAGCTTCCTTACCTGATCCTTAAGCCTGTTGCTTGCTGAAAATATAGATGGCCAAAGAGGCCAGCCACGGCGCAGAGTCGCAAGCGTACGACTCTAAACGTGACAGCTCGTGGGTTCGATTGCCACTCGAGGAAATAGAACAATTAAATTTCTTCGCTCTGGTGTCGCAGCGTTGAGTTGCGCCTCTCAACAATGCCTACAGAATTCGGCGGAAAATGGGGAGCGAAGTGTTTTAACACTAGTCTCTCTCTGCCTACTCTGCTACAGACGGAATACAGCGCGAAGCTGGAAAAGAATGAATAAACCTAGATAGCTAGGCAATTAAGTTTTCTTATTTATTTAGTATCAAAATGTGTATATCTATTGATGATTCCAAACTTGCTATATATAAATAATGGCTTCAAGGCAAGCAGTCCATTATAAAAAATTGTTAATCAATTGTATCATCTAAGGTCTAAGACAGCTGCTGGTCTGGCTTTTTGTAAGTCAATACTTTATAAGATTAATACGAATTGCTTTGAGAGCAAATGAGGACCGCGTAAGTGCTTCAAGTTTTAAATTTAAAACTGGTTCTTTGTTTAGAATACATAAATTTGGAAATATAGCATACATACTGCCTCAGTAGGCTTTGATGGTTTTAAGTGTTTACCAATAATACATTTCGAGATTTTTTTTCTATTCCACGGATAACTTCTAGATACATACAACCTTAAAAAATAATGACAAAAATAAAGCATTTCCCTATAGATTTATTGGCACAGGCTGTATGACGTCAAACAACTATTTTTAAGTACAGATCAACGCAATCGTAGAACGTAGCGCACACATCAGGGTCTGGCCTGGACTTTGATATAGCATTATACATTTTTTAATTTTAAAATTAAAAAATGAGGAATATTCAATATATATTGAGGCATCGCCGCTTCAGCTGCGCTGTATCGCCTCATGCATTTTTAATTTATTAATACGTGAAAATTACAAGTTGTGATATAAACTCAATGAATAATGCACTACATTTTATATTATGTAATATTGTGTATCTGATAGAAAGCAATATATATATATATATATATATATATATATATATATATATATATGTATGTATTTTTTAAATGGAAAAACATTGCTATACTGGAACGACAAATAGTTTGCATTACCATGCAAAGCGGCTGAAAATGGGGACGACCGGCAAAACTGATACACACTATATATAATTTTTTAATGTTATTTAAATTTAAATATAATATCTACGATACATGTGAAAGTAAACGGGTAAACATTGTTACCCCTAATCGGTGGGCAAAAAGTCATAGCAAATTGGGTCCCCAATATAAAATTCTGGACCGAAACAGTGGATAATCAATTATCCGCACCGGCGTGTACGACAGGTGTAAGTTCGCGGAATTAATATGAATAGTGATGTGATCGAATTAAATCCAACGTTGCTAGTGAAGTGGGAACGTCGCCATGTGTTGGTTTACGGAAGAAAAAAAACGAATGAATGTAAATAATCGTAATAGAATAATTATTGCCGGCCGTTATGGCGCAGCGGCACAAGGTTCCATCCCCACTCGAAGAAGTGAAATATTTATTTACATTTATACCATTATTTCCATTTCTTCGCTCTGGTGTCGAGCTAAAGCGCGGCGTTGAATTTTCTGCCACTTAACACGCAATGCCTCCAGAATCCGGCAGAAAGTGGGGAACGGTGTGCCTTAACACTAGGTTACCTCTGCCTACCCTGCTATGTGCGGAATACAGCGTGAAGCTGAATAATTATTGTAGTGTAATGTCGTCGCGGCGCAGCGATATATCTCCTGATTATAAAAACGACAGTTACAAGTTTGATTCCCACTCGGTGGAGTGAATTATTTTAATTACCTCGCTCTGGTAACAAAACAATGAGTGGCGTTGAACTCTGCCACTCAATATAAAATGTTTCAAAAATTAGGCGGCGTGTGAGGACCGGAGTGTCTTGACAATAGTTCTCTGCTAAAAACGTTAAAATAAATGTTTTCATGACTAGCAGCAGTTACACTACTATTGAAACGTTTTCATTTAATTGGATGAAATATTTTTCGTATATCTCAAAAAAAATTAATTTTCATCTCAATAATAATAATAACTGATATTTTAACCTATTTACTGTATCTAAATAATGTTTTAAAGCAAAGAATTATAAGGCGACGAGACTATATTTCAGATTAATTAATAAAACATGTACAATATACTTTTAAT